>JABXWE010015198.1:0-11880 GCA_014611495.1 Limonius californicus
CGGGAAGTGTAAACACTTCTACTCCAGAGAAGATTTACTAGGCAGAATACCTCGCTGGTTTGCCATTGCCTTGCGAGGGAGAACGGCCGTTAAAAATCCGATGTTCCGGTACTGGGAATTGAACCCAGGACCATCAGCGTAGAAGTCTAAGGCGCTAACCTCTAGCCTACGGCCGCAGCAAGTATAATTAGTAGCATTCCTGTAAAAAGCCAACTGGAAAAAAAAAGAAAAACTAATAGCAGAGAAAGAAGAGAAAAAGCAAAATAGGATAGTTTCACACAAAAAGAATAAGACATTTCTAAATAAAACATAATAGAACAAATCTATTTCAACTTCTCAATCTTTACATGAATTATCTTGTTTTTTTCTAGTTTACAATGAACGTTACACAGAGCGATCAGAGGAACACAGGATCCAGTGTTCCAAATGGTTAGAGTGGTGTCATGAAGTTTGCAGTGATTATAAGGGCAAAGGACAATTTATTTGTGATGCTTGCATCTAGCAGTCACCTTACCCTACATTGCTCGTCATCTTACCCGTGCCGTGGGGTAAAATGAAAAACGTTTTCTTTATGATTTTTTAAGAAGAAAATTAAGTTTTGTTAAATTTACAAATACAATAAGTTTAAAGTTAAGATAGCAGTGTACGCATTAACATAGATTTATTGATAAAATAAATATTTTTTTCACGCAAAAAAATGCTTTTCCTTAACATAGTCATCTTACCCGAACTTCCTCTACTACTGAATTCTGTGACGCTGCTTTTTGCATGAAAAGGTTGAATTGATGCGCATAGAAGTAGACAAAATATGCATAAGAGCATTTCTGTTTAATTTTCGGTTGTGCACCCCCACTTTCACCGCTCATAACATTAGCATCATCATAATTTTGAGATATTAATTTTTGGGGAGTTTGTGATATCAGAGGATCGATTTCTTGCAAGATGGAATTTCTTAGTCCTTCTGCAGTTTTATCCTTGATTTGAAAAATCCCCTACCCCTACCCCTCTACCCGGGGGGTAGCTCGCTATCGGGCACGTCCCCAAGGTGGCGGATAGGGGGTAGGCCTTTTAGTGGACGATCGTGACACAAAGGTTAGTGTTGACGATAAGGCCGCTCGCGATGTTAATAGCGCTGGCTGGTAACGGCTCAAAATCGGCACCGCGGACCAAGCTACCCAGCCCAACTGTAATGTCGTGGTTAAGGGCCTGCACTGGGTTAGAAACGGCGTTGGATAGTGCCCTGCACGTCCGCCATACCGTGCATTCTTTCCGTTGTCGTGGTCATGTCTCGCGAGCGGAAGAGTGTGTGTGGGGGTCTTGGCTCAACCGCCCGGACCAAGAGGAGGCAACCTCAATAAAAACCAACATCAGTGGTGGAACAGCTACGCCAGAGGTTGCATTAAAATAGCGAACTCTGGACACCGGGGGACCTCCAGCTTCAATTACCCTTATCACGGTAATGCGGGGCTCTGCCGTGATGGACTTTTTATTTCCCTAGCTACCCGAGTGGAGCGGCAAGAAAGCGGTTCAAGTGGCTGCTGGAGCATGGGCACACCCCAGAAGAGGCCCGAGCGAAAGCCACAAAACCGTACAAGATCACCGGAAAGGGATCGAAAAGAGTCAGATCAAGCGACTCAGCCCCAGAATTGGCAGGCAAGAAGAAAAAGGCAGCCACGGAGAGCGCATCTTTAAGCGGGGCAGTAGTTCCGCAAAAGACAGCGGCTCCTAAAGCTGCAGGCAGCTTCAAACAAGCCCTGGAATCCAAGAAGGTGGGTATTACACACCCAAAATATCCGGAGGTTAACCTCACCATTGAGGAGATGAAGGCCATTCAAGAGGCCATACTTCAAGCAATCGTCGACCTAGAGGAAGGCTCTATCAAACCTAAATTTCTAGGCAACACGTTTAAAGCTGAATGGTTGATGTTGACCTGTGCTAACGAAAACACCGCGGAGTGGCTAAAGCACCTGGTCGCCACGACAATACAGCCATGGGAAGGGGCCGAACTTAAGGCCGTCGACGAAAAGGAATTACCAAAGGCGGTAATCGTGAACGCCTACTTTGCGAACAGTCAAATAGACAACAATGAAAAAATCCTGAAGCTGGTTAAAGGTCAAAATGAAGGCCTAAACACAGCTAACTGGAGGGTTATCCATAGATCGGAAGAATGAACGGCCACACACGTAATCCTGTCAGTGGGCCAACTTTCGCCCGAAAATCTCAAAATGAGTGGCTACAAGATTAGCTACAAATTCGGAGAAGTGGCAATACGACCAAAAGGGCAAACTTCAAAAAGGCCCAAGAAAGAGCACCGCCCAAAACTTCCGGAAAAACCGAAGGAAGGAGGAAATCCATCTACCTCAACACCTTCTGAAAAGGATAGGGGAAAGAGGCCGAAAGGAACTCGCCCACCACTAAAGAAGGGAGGGAGGGTCCCGGAAAAGTCCGAGGGAAAGGGAAGCTTGTCGCCCGCCCCGACTGATTCGGGACCAAACCCATAAATAAAGGAGCAATGGCGACGATCGCCTTCCTGCAGATGAACCTACAGCACAGTAAAGGCGCCTCACACGTGCTGGAAAGGACTTTCACCGCCAACAACCTAGACTTTGTGCTAATACAAGAGCTATATGTCTACAGAGGCCTAGTCCGCAGACTAGCTACAACAACAGGTAGGCTAATGCACAATAAGGGCTTTAAAACACCCAGAGCATCTTTGCTCGTAAGGCCCACTGTAAAATGCATTCTCCTAACACAATTTCCTTCTAGAGATCTGGTCGCAGCTACAGCAGTGGTGCCGACAACTGGGGGTAAACAAGAGGTAGTTGTTGCCTCGGCTTACTTCTCAGGGGATTCGGAAGAAGCGTCACTTACAGAGGTCCGTAACCTCATCAAATACTGCGACAAAAACAACAAACAACTCCTCCTGGGCTGCGATGCAAATGCGCACCACTTAGCATGGGGCAGCACGGACATCAACACGAGAGGTGAGAATCTTTATGAATTTTTATCCTCAACTAACTTAGATATAGTTAATAAAGGTAACGAACCTACCTTTGTGACAAGAGTTAGGCAGGAAGTACGCGATATAACACTTGCGTCTCCCCTAATTAGCGCAACTCTCAAAAATTGGTATGTTTCTCGCGAAGCCTTACTGTCGGATCATAAACATATTAGATTCGACCTAGAAGCTACGAGTAAACATAATGAACAAGTAAGGGTCCCAAAACTGACGGACTGGTGCCTCTACAAGTGGCACATCAGATCCGAAGTGGATGAACTTAAAACTGAAGTAGAAACGGTGGAGGAACTTGAAATAGGCTCAACAATTCTACAAAATCTCATGTACTTATAACGCTTATAAAGCAAGCCCTATAAAAAGCCGAAGGGTAACACGTAAAGTGCCCTGGTGGAATAGGGAACTAGAAATTCTACGCTCTGAAAGAAGAAGGCTATTCAATAAAACCAAAGGACAGAAGCGTCAAGAAATATGGGATCAATATAAATATGCCCTCACAAAATACAACCTAGAAATTAGGAGATCGAAAAGGACGACATGGCGTAGCTTCTGTGAGGGGATAGAAGATACCCCAACAGCAGCACGCCTACAAAAAGTCCTTGCAAAAGATCACACAAACGATATCGGCCACTTACAAAGAACTGATGGACAATTTACTGAGAGCGCGAAAGAAACGCTGGAGCTTCTAACTGACCCAGAGGTAGTGAACTAATACGTCCTCACTCGAGGGTCTAAAGTCTGGCCAACAAGATATTTATGACAAATAGAGTCAAATGGACAATCCTTGCCTTTAAACCGTATAAATTAGCGGGGGGGGATGGCATTTTTCCAGCCTTACTACAGAAAGGTATAGAGAACCTGCTGCCAAATATCTGCAAAATATATAAGGCCAGTTTCTGCCTTAGCTATATACCCAAAATTTGGAGAAAGGTTAATGTGGTCTTTATACCTAAGGGAGGAGGGCGATCAAACACCCAGCCCAAGTCATATAGACCAATAAGCTTAACCTCATTCCTGCTAAAGGGCATGGAAAAGGTACTTGATTAGTATCTGAGAAGTGAGGTCCTCCCAGACCGCTCCCTTCACCCCAACCAACATGCCTATCAAACGGCAAAATCCACCATAACGGCTCTAAGCAGTCTCGCTAAAAGACTTGAAAAGACGTACGTGGCGAAAGAAATAGCTCTATGTGCCTTCATAGACATTGAGGGTGCCTTTGATAACACCTCCTTTGAAGCCATAGAAAGAGCTGCCAAAAAGAAAGGCTTCGATCTTACGACTACCAAATGGATTAAAACCATGCTGGAAAGTCGAGAGATCACAGCCAAATTAGCAGGAGAAGAAATTACCATAACGGCAGCTAGAGGCTGCCCCCAAGGAGGGGTATTGTCACCTCTTTTGTGGTCCGTGGTGGTTGATGACCTGCTCAACGTGTTATCACGACACGACTTCGAATTAGGTACAAGGGTATGCGGATGACCTAGTAATTATAGTACGTGGAAAATTTGACACAACTGTTTCAAAACGCATGCAGATGGCTCTCGATACTATTAACAGATGGTGTCGAAGTCAAAGCCTAAGCATAAATCCAAAGAAAACGGTCATTATTCCTTTTACTAAGCGAAGGAAGCTAAATCTAAAAGCCCCCACGCTAGAAGGTACTACCATTGACATCAGTAATGAAGTCAAATACCTTGGAGTGACACTGGACCAAAAGTTAACGTGGAAGTCACACATCAGAAAACTCCAAAAGAAAGCAGTGATAGCAACTCAAACATGCCGCAGGCTTCTTGGAAGAAACTGGGGTCTAAAGCCACAGCTGATCCGCTGGTCTTACGTGACAATTATAAGACCCATGATCACCTATGCATTGCTTGTATGGTGGCCAAAAACAACACAAGTTACTACTCGGTCACAACTAGAAAAGATACAACGTCTCGCCTGTCTGAGTATCACAGGAGCCATGCGCACCTGCCCAAGTGCAGCAATGGAAGCCATGTTAAGGATAACGCCCCTACACTTACAGGTGCAAAAGGAGGCGATGCTACATGCGCTGACGCTCGCAAGGATCAACCATTTTAAATAAGGGGACCTAATAGGCCACTTAGAAATTCTAAACCTCGCTCATTTAGAGCGAACGGCCTATACCGTATCAGACGTTATGCAAATAACATACAATTTTGACCAACCCTTCAAAGTCAACATTCTGGACCGGGAAACATGGTCAACAGGAGCGCCTCCATTTAAAAGAGGATCGCTCCAATGGTACACGGATGGGTCAAAGATGGGGGAAGGAGGCACTGGCGCGGGCGTATACGGCCCTGGCTGCCGCATCTATGAAGCCCTTGGAACCAGAACTACCATCTTCCAAGCTGAGGTTTATGCCATAAATCTCTGCACTAGAATAAACCTCAGGAAAGGTTATAAAGGTGCAACAATCGATATTCTAACAGACAGCCAAACAGCAAGGCTCTGAAAGCGTATAGCTGTGAATCCAAGCTTGTCTGGGAATGCCTACGCAACCTCAAGCAACTGGCCAGCAAAAACCACGTAACTCTATGGTGGATTCCAGGGCACGAGGGTATACCAGGCAATGAAAAAGCCGATGAACTCGCAAAAACAAGTGCAACAACGGCATATACTGGACCTGAACCTTGTTGTGGAATACAGAAAAGCCACATTAAGCACGAGGTCAGCCTATTGGCCTGGTTACACAATACGAGTTGCTGACCTGACAGTGGACAGCTACTGCACCTGTGTACTCGCATGACAGTAGCTCGACTTGCCTCGCCCGGTCACACACGTGCGAGCGTGGCGTGCAAGTAGACAGCTACTGCACGTGTGTACTCCCATGTTTTCAGTAGCTAGGTCTCGTGCAATGTTATCGCAAAATACACGACTGATCACAATTCATACCGTAATAAAAGCGGTTACAAAAATACTCTGCGCTGCAATACTTCGAGCTAAAAGTGCTGTACAAAAAAGAAAAAAAAAACAGAACGATTTGGGTCAGAAATTGGATGCAAAGGAAAGGGGCAACGCATACAATAATTAACGAACTATATAATGAAGATCCCGGAGAATATAGGGCAGTAATGAGGGTAACACCTACACAAGTGGAAATACTCTCAAATTTAATTGCTCCAAAAATTCAACATGAAGATACACACATGAGGGATACGAGCTACTGTCATTTCGCAATACCGTGCAAGTTGACGTCCGAGTCGCATGCGAGCTGCTGCTTGTGGCGCGGTGGGGGAAGGCGAGGGGCGATTAAAAACAAAAAATGTTGTAGTAACTCGGATGCGAGGTACTGACCGACTCGCACATGACAGTAACTCGTATGATGCGGTCACACGGTGCGAGTAGTTGCACTGCAGTAACTGACTAGGCCAGCTCGGATGCTAGCTCGCACTGTGTAACCAGGCCTTATGGGAGGAACAAATGAAATCCTCGTACTGGGAAAACACACCAGGACAACGTCAGGCAAAACAGTTTATAACCATTTCGCAAAACAAAGCAAGGAACGCTTTATCTCAGCAAGAAGGAACTGCAGACCATCACTGGTCTTTTCACAGGCTACACTCCACTAAAATACCATCTAGTCAAGATTGGTAAGGCTGAGGACCAAATATGCCGCCTATGCAATGAGGCAGCAGAAACGGCTGAACACATCCTATGCAGATACGATGCTGCCGGTCGACGCAGACACAACATTCCCGGGAAAAAGACTAGCACACCTACCGAAATAAGAGACTTAAACCTCAGAGACATCCTCAGGTTTTTCAATAGCCTTCAACTTCTCTAACAAAGGCAAGGGCTTGTAAGTAACAATAGAACCATTAAGGGTCGCAGTGACGAAAGGCATGCCAAGGCCAAAGCCCCAAACAAATAAGAATAATAATAATCCCCTAAAACGTTCATACACTGTATCTGTATAAACATACCTAAATATTAAGACCATTTAATACGTCTAGACGCGTCTGTTGGCGCATAGGACTGAATGGCTGGAAAATTAAATTTCCCTAATCTTATACAGCTAGGTAATAATTTATTTTAATACGCGCCTGTTTTTCTAACCTTTTCGTTATGTTTAGCGACACGTTCCCTATAGGCCGAACTTAATTGAGCTGCAATGTTTGCTTTTCCTAGAGGAGTACCTACAGCTGGTGAATGCATTTAAAGGATGTTTATATTTCGTGTTTTGCAATTTTTTCCCTGAGGTGATTCTAATCTTTATTCCCGTCCTCGTCCAATTTTTATCCATTAACATTCTGTCTTTATAAAATAAAAGACAAGGAAAACAAAATTTAATACATCACACCCACATAACCTGTTGTTTTTTAAAAAGTTTCTTCAGAAAAAACCGTAGGTTAACACCTGTTCTGTGCTTTCTCTTCAGTTTTTATGTTAAATGGGTGGGCCTGCCTAATGTTCCAATTTGAAGTTTTTTTTTTTCAATCGGAATCTTGAAAAGTCAATCTTTAGAAGGTTATTAACATTATTCGTTGTTTACTAGTCACAAAACTGACCTTTGGACTTGGAAAATTCTAGCGCGGGCGGATTTGTTCAGCCCACTAAATAAACGTTATAATCAATAATCATAATATACGTATGGTCAGGCGATGTTTGCCGAATACATATAATCGCGGGGGCCGAATAGATGCCTGAAGGTTTAATCGTGAACTTTGCGGCGAAAATCGCGGAATGGATGACGTTAAACGTCAGCTAGGGAAAACAAACTTCTGCAGAGTTAATTCATTTTAATTACTATTTAAATACAGAAAAGAAGATATTCATTTTATTCTTTTAATCAGGGAGGGGGCGCATCCGTGCCCACTTATTCAAAATCCTCCACTGATAGTTCCAAATCAAAAGGTGATTTAATAAATTTAGTAGCTATTGCTGCAGCTGCAATTTCTGTTGAAAGACATAGACAAAGACAAATATGGAAAAATGTATGGTGGTCGAGGTTAAAATTTTTAAACTCATGATTGACTAGGTACACTTGAGCTGTAATTTGAATTACTGCAACCACCGTGACCTGCAAAAATTAGAATAAATTGTTTTTTGACAGCACTGTCAAATTGTTTTAAATTATTCTGCAAATGAACATTTCCAAAACTACAACTAATTGCATTAATCATTATCTACAATAGTTTTTATCCTTATTTCAGGCGTACCTGATTCAATTGCGAAAAGAAATTGTTTCCATAATTAGCTGCTGTCTAAATACCTATTAATTTGTATTTTATTACAAAAATCTTGTAATGCACAAGTTGCATATAATTAGAAGTTTGGAAAAGGAATAAAAGATATAACATTACCGATAGGTACATTCGGCTTATTTATAAATATGTTAGTTTATAATAAATCATCATCATCATCTTCAGGGTGTAATAAACTAATTTTTAAAAACCCAAAAACGTCGACATGGTAGAATTTTTCTTTTTTTAAACCAGGACAAGGTTAAAGAGTTATAGAAAATATAGTTATAGCACAGTTAAGTTGAATAAGGCTTTTGAGCCTATTTGTTTAAACATTTGTCTATAGAATTATTCAAATAAAACTACCACGAAAAAAATGACGTTTTATTTGTATAATTCTTAATGTTTTAAAAAAATAGGCTCGAATACCATATTTGTCTTAACTATGGGCATAAATATATTTTCTGCAATTCTCTAACCTTGTCCTGATTTGACGATCCCTTGCGAGCACCTTCAATTAAAATAACAAAATATTTGTAGTTTCATGCAGTACTTCACCAAAACTCATATCAATTTATAAAAATTTTTATTAACTATTTCAACAGGTTAAAACACAGGTAAAGGAACAATCCCTATGGGTTTGCTTTAAAGGATAACATCTCAATAATGTTGCGAAACAATTTATTTTGCTAGTTAAACCTACATACTCATTAATAACAAAAATTCAGTTCAGTATATTCCGTTTCGGTGGAATTAATGTCACCGCGATGATTTAAAACTACTGATTGCGTAGAAAATAAGCAAAAGAAAAGTTCAATAGGATAATTTCTTTTCGCAGTTGTTACACCACTACTACTTAACGCTGCTGTTGTATTGGAGGCATTAAAGGCATTCCTCCGCCAGAAACTGCCGTATTTGGTCCTAATAGCATCTGAAAAATAAATTGATTTTTGTAGTATCGCATCTTCGATGGTTTTCAGTTCTGCAGCTTATAAATTAGACATACCTGCTTTTGCTGTGTGCGTTGAGCTTCTTCCATTTGTACTCTTTCTACTTCAAAAATAACCGGTGCAAATAAAATTATGGATGAACTAAAAACAACCCAAAATGCAGAACGTGAGAAACCATAAACAGTTTTAATTGAAGATTTTGTGGTCGTCGCAACTGTATACGTAACGTTTCGTACTGTCTCAGGAAACATTTCCGTTAAGCCCCATAGTCTTTCGGCAAGCGTTTCATCAGGCTTAAAAATATAACAATAATGAGGTTATGTTGACCGATTTAAATTTTAAGCAATACCTCGTCGCCGTAGGGGTCATTGACGTCTGGTTTACTATCTGGGGTATATTCTTCAAGTGCTTGCTGGTTGCTACCGGATCCCGAGACCTCTGCACTAGTGGCACTTACACTTTCTCCAGTAGTCCCTTTCTCACTACCAATAGTGAGACTTGCCTGACTATTTTCTTGAGACTCCATTCCGCTGTCTGTATCCTCACCTGGTGCCATAAGAAAAGTTAACAATTTCTTAGTCAAATCCAAAGGGCACTTTTTTTTTAGGAGTTCTAATATTTAGTACAATCCCTACATGTGATGTATGAATGCCATGCTCATGCGTAATTTTTCTACGCATGCGCTGACGTCAAAGAAAAATAATTTCGTGGGAATTTTAAATTCCAGTAGCACTATAAAAAATTTAACATACCTTCGCATAAAGTAATTACAAAGTTTAGCTAGTTTATTTCATAAAATACCAAATGTGTAAGTTGTGTTGAAGCTAGAAATTTCACTAAAAACAGCTTTCCAAGTGAATAACTTTGACAATTCCGTGCAATTCCCAGAAACGCCGATTTGATTCGTTTTAAATATAAAGTCCAGAGAAGGTCACCACTATACAAAGCATAGTGTAAAAAATATCAGCGATGACTTCGCTGTAACTTTTCCGTGCTTAAAATATTTTCCTCTATATACATATATGTGTAGTGAGTTTATAGTTATTGAAATTTTCCAAACATCGTAGAAATTCTATTTTTATTGTAAAATAAAAATTAACATTTTCGGAAGCTTATACAAACGAAAATATTGTGTTTATTATTTAGTTTCAGAATATTTACGCTTTTTAATGCGAACAGCTGACACAGAAGAAAATTTTTTTCACTGTTTGGCAACGTTGATGTAAACATGGTAAGGTATGTTAGTCAAATCACATTAAAATGAGCATACTATTAGCTGAAGGATTTCTTTATATGTACGTAAATCTGATTAAAAAATATCACAAGATTTTACAGAAATGTTTTGAATTTAATTTATTTAACAGAATAACAACAAAGAGAACAGCATAATTGGTACAGTAAATGTTCAAATGTGTGTCCACCAGTTTGTATGCATAACCGTATCCGTCGAATTATTGGACTTATTTCCTGGATGGCATCAGCAATTCTTTGTTAATCCTGAGTATTTACTTTATTCTTCACACAGCCAAAAAAAATCCAAAAAATTCAAACCGGGAGAACGTGGAGGCCAAATCGCAGGACCTCCATGACCTATCCAGCGATTTGGAAAATGCAAGTGTAACCACTCTCGAACATAGCTGCAAAATGTCGTGGTGCACCATTTCATTGCAATCATAAATTTTGCAATTCATTCCATGATAAATTTTCTAGTTACTCTTCTAAACCTTCATTTAAGAATTGCAAAAAATCATTACCTAGAATTATGTTAGGTAGCAAAATTGGTCCTAGTATCATATTCTTCAAAATACACGCCCAAACGTTATTTGAAAATCTACCTTGATGTCTCCAAGGATACTACACCTGTGGGTTTTCAGCTGCCCAATAATGGATATTGTTATTATTAGAACATCCGTTTCTACTAAAATTACACTCATCCGCCCAGAGAATTTTTAAAATAAAATTTGTAACCCGATCATTTTAGTTTATGCCACTGACAAAATTCCAACCAAAAATTGAACGACTGCGTAAATTTGATCTCGTCTACAAGTGCACAGCTCGTCGAGTTCGTCTACAGTTGTTATTCTACGGTAGAACTTGCTTGTAGTTCACCACACTTCGAGATCGTTGAGAGCTGTTATTCTAAGATATAAATTGCTTTATTTTTATGCAAAATATTGTAGAAATTACGTTTACATGCAATAATATCGAACAGTTAATAAATGAACGAATTAGTAAAATTTTAATACATTTTCAGTTCACCACACTTCGAGTTTGTTGAGAGCTGTTATTCTAAAATATAAATTGCTTTATTTTGATGCAAAATATTGTAGAAAAAACAGAACAGTAAAATAAAAGAACCTTGACAAAGCAGAACTCTGAACAATGATAACAGGAAACGTTAAAACAAAAAATTAATTAAATTAGAAATGCTAATCGTACGAAAGCTTAAAGACGTGATTTCATATTTCTGTCCTTCTCTAGTCCTTTTGTTTGTAATTTTTCTGAGAAACTTATTGATTATTATTACTATTATTATTATTATTTATTTAACTTTCTACGTTTTTTTTTCTTTGTTCATGTTTTCTTATGTTTTTTTGTCTCACACACAAGCTTAGCTTATGTGAAATTTGTTTTCATTGTTCATTTACTTAGTTGATATTGTTTTATTTTTGTTGCTCTTTCTACCTATGCAATTTATTACTGTATT
>JABXWE010015199.1:0-27759 GCA_014611495.1 Limonius californicus
ACAACATTAAAATGCACACATTAGGCAAAAAATAATACGTTAGGAATGTTACATTTATTTTATGAGAACTTATCCTCGTATTTCTGTGTATACTCTTTTTCATCATCATCATCATCATCTGACATGGAACTGACTCGAGGGTCACTCCTGGATTACGCCAGGCCCACCACATGCTAGTAGGTGGGTAGGAATTTAATGGATAGCGTGGGATCGGGTGGAGTATTGCACAACGTTAGCATGCCTGCAATGCATACCGCAAGACACCGCTGCTGCAACACCAGCTAGTTAGTAAGCTCCTACTACAATGGGGTTTTTTAGTTATGCGATTATGCATTTGAGCCTAATAACTTTGGTATCAAAGTTTCACATTGTTCTTATTTCACATTTGTTCTAAGGTTACAGATTGCACCTACCGTAGTTTCCTAATAAATAATAAACTTCTTAATATGTACTCCCAAACTTATTTAAACTGTCCGTTATGCGATTATGCCTTTGAACCTAATAGCTTTGGTATCAAGTTCTACATTGTTCGTATTTCTCATCTATCTATTGCTTTAAGGTAACAGATTGCTCCAATCTTAGTTTCCTAATGGCTAATTAACTACTTAATATTCACCGCACTGATTACAACTGTTTTACCACTTAGTTGGAAGGTACATGTTTCGTTTCTTCTCCTTTGTTTTCCCCTTCCTCACTCTCTTTCTTCTTCTTCTTCTCCGTTATCTTGTTCTTCTTCAGTCTATACTTGATCGGATTAGTGCGTAGATTCTGCTTGCCTCTCTTCGGATATCCTCTTTTCTTCGTGCCCATTTCTCCCATGTCTATTTAGGTATGCCGGTGTTTTGGATGTCTTTCTCCAATGATGTATTTCACGTGTAGCATGGTCTTCAGATATTCTTTTCTTCTGTTTGCATGGCATACGCGTCTGTAGAGGATGGTTGGCAGGTCTTCTTAGGATATGTGCCAGGTATTTGATTCTTGATATGGTGAGCCGTTTCGTTATTGTTTTCCCTTCTAGAATTTCTTGTGCCGTCGAAATGTTTTCTTCCCCTGTGGTTAGTTGAAAGAGTTTGAGTATTTTCTTTTCCATCCTGGGAAGTGCCATTCTGTTGGCTTTCGTGATTGCGATGGTTTTCAATCCGTATAGAGCAGTTGTGGCTATAATGGAGTTGTATATTATCTTCTTTATTCCGTTTGGTAGTTTGTGTTGTTGGAGGAAAGGAAGAATCATGTGTGTGGCTTGGCGTGCTTTGGTTATTCTCTGGTTTACTGTCTCCGGTCTTGCTAATGAGTCTGGGAGATAAACCCTAAGTACTTGAGTTTGCGTGTTTGTTTTAGTTCCCGACTCCCTATTTTCAGTGTGTTATCGGCTGCTCCTCTAATTCTTTCTTTGTCTGGGGATCTTACCATCACTTCGCATTTGCTGATGTTTATTTCTAATCCTGCCTCTGTTCAGTTTGCTATCAATGTCCAGAAGCCTCCCCATGTCTTCTGCCTCTTCCGCTATAATTAGAAGGTCATCCGCATAGGCAAGAATTTTAGGCAGGTTAAGGTTTTCTTAGATTGGTGATGGTGTCGTCAGTTGTGAGGTTGTTTTTCCTAGGACCCTGTGCAGAGTCATCGTGAATAGTCTGGGCGAGAGTGGGCATCCTTGCTTCACCTCTTTCATTTTCTTATATACTTTTGTTCTCTGCCCAAACCATTGCAACATCGTATTTTCCTGTAGACATGCTGTTATTACCCGGTTGACGAGATAGTGCGGTGTTCCTGAGTGTTTCAGGGCTTTCAACAGGGACGAGTGCTGTATGGTGTCGAATGCTCTTGTTAGGTCCAGGACTACCAGTACCGTTTTTCCTCCCCCTCTCCATCTTTCATTCAATATTCATGTCGTTACATATATATGGTCTTCCACAGATCTGTTGTTTAGGAATGCTGCTTGGTACCACGGTATTTTTGGGATTGTTTCGTCCAGTACTCTCAACAGGTATTTTACGTATATTGTATCCTACACTGCAAAGGATGATTTTTCTGTAACCTGTCGTGATTTTCGGGCTTTTAGCTTTTGGTAGGGAGATTTGCACGGTTGTGATCCATTTCGTTGGTACTTCGTTCCGTATCCAGTGATGTCTTCTATCGTTTTGCATACTGTTTCTATAAAGGTTGTTGGGGCGGCTTGTAGCAATTCCACTTGTACCTGATCTATTCCTGGCGCCCTATTTTTTTTTCAAAGAAAGTATTATTTCGTATAAAAATGAAGCAAGAGTAGAAGATAATAGTAATATGTGACGTAGTAATGTACTGTAACAAATACTGGAAAAAAAGGTGCGGGATTTATAGACATTTTTATATTCGGGACCTGCTAAGACCCACTCGGCCAAACAAAGAGGCAAGCAAAGACAAGCCAGAACCTCTAACATCTTTAATTACTAGACCAAACGATTATGCCAAATGTTTCTGATTTGAAATGCATATATATGAACTAGCATAACAGATAATAAGTAATTTAGACAATCGGACAGTTTGCATATGATAAGGTACTTGTTGAAACAACGTGATACACATTTGGTTATTTTAAGCACTAGTAATTATGATAAGTTCCAAAACCACCACTTTCCAAAATCAGTCATTTAGCGGTCTCTTCTTATTTCGGCCCACCTCATAACCCCTCTTCCCACGTTCGTTTGCGCTTTTTCAAATAGGCTTCTCCATTTTAACAATTCGAAATATTAGCAGACTTCTCGGATTATTTTCGTTTTGTTTTTCGGCTGGTATTCGAAACATTGCTTGTGTCGGTATATAATTTGAGTAGTATTAGAATGAATTTGTAAATCGAGAAGATAGTAAACGACCAACTACGAAGTAACATATTTGATTTGTCTTGTGTGATGGGGTCGCATGTGCAGCTGAGTTAGCAAAATAAGTTTTAATGATTTCTTACCGGCCAAACTTAAGTTAGGATTATTTATTTCTACTTTTCCATACTTAAACGCAAAAATATGAACTGTAAAATTTTAATTTTTAAATTTTCGATTGATAGTTATTTAATTAAATATATTATTGTCATAAACTACATAAATAAATAAAATTACTTCAGCGATTTCTGTTACTGTTCATTCATTCATTGTAAAATTTGGGAGGGTGAGTTACCTCACGCAAACTTACGCCACATAGGTGGGCCCATTGTGCTGCCTTCCCAGCAGCTCCCCAATTTAGGCATCACCCAAGCCATCCAATCGCGTTCTGGAGGACCTACAATCAGCAAAAGTGAAAAAAATATTGAAGTTGTGCGGGAAAATCGTCGAATCACTATTCGTCAGTTATCTTCAGACCTATACATTAGTTTCGATTCAGTTCAATCCATTTTTACAAACGATGAGACGCGTCTCAACCAAATTTGTACCAAAACTCCTCACAATTGAGCAAAAATATGCCTGTGTTTCAGCTGCTACTGAGTTGCTTGAGTGCGTCAAAAACGACCAAAACTTTGTAAAAACAATAGTAACCGGCGATGAAACGTGGGTTTATCGGTATGATCCCGAAACTAAGGCCCAATCTTCACAGTGGAAGACCTCAAAATCTCTTAGACCTAAAAAAGCTCGACAAAGCCGCAGCAATGTTAAGACGATGCTGACTATTTTTTCGATTAAAAGGGAATTGTGTATCATGAATACACTCCATCGGGCCAGACAATCAACAAGGAGTATTACTGCCAAGTTCTGCGACGTAGTTCGTCGGAAAAGGCCGGACTTACATGCGAATGGCGAGTGGCAATTGCATCATACCAATGCCCCTGCCCACGCATCGCAATTTGTGGAGCAGTTTCTTGCTAAGCACCGTATTCCACAGGTCCGTCTGCCACCCTATTCGCCAGACCTTGCTCCCAGCGACTTTTTTATATTCCCGAAAATCAAATTCCATTTGAAAGGGAAAATATTTCAAGACATTCAGGAGATACAGCAGAACACGACAAAGCAGCTGCTCGCTATTTCAGAAGAAGAATTTAAATAATGTTTCGAGCAATAGCAGCAACGCTGGATAAGTGTGTGGTTTCGGAAAGGGATTACTTTGAAGGCTATTAAATATTAATTTCATAAATGTTGTAATTTCTTTTTAAATAAAGCAATTCTGGATACATTTTGATCAGACCTCGTACATAATGAAAGTTTTAAACGTTTTCAAAAATTTACTTAGATAGATTATCTGATACTTCCCCTCAATTCAATATCTGTACGAAATCAATATATTGGTGTTAATAGCTTGAAAATAAACAATTCGAATTGCAAGCTATATAAATAGAAATTATAGAAAGATTTAGCTGTTGTTATTTAAAAAGGTTTCTTTAAGATCTTTCGCGTGACATTGGTTAGTTCCGCTGGAGCTATGCACGGAACATTTAGTGCTGCTTTTATACTATCTATTCCATACATTGTAGAAGAAGCAGTTCTTTAAATGATACGTTTTGAAACTACGGTTTGTTTTTCTACACTTTTTTTCTACAATCAGTAAATTTTGTAAATGGCCTTTGAGAGTAAGTCAGAATAGTAGTTTCGTTTTTAAGTAAAGGTAAGCAAATATATCCATAATATAGGATTGTTTACCTCAGCAATTTAAATTTTCAAAAGAATTTAGTCTGCAGAAGATGCAGAAGCTGGTTTAATAAAATAGGAGCGTCGCGATCTCGATATAATCCAGTATATGTCCAGAAGAACTTAATATAAAGATACGATGTTGCACAAAACACACGCCCAAAAATTTTGTAGATCATATGGGATATTGATTGAATGCAATTCTTATTTCTAAAGTTTCGCTTTACACTGGCAGCTATGAATAGTATAATACGAAACTTTTTTATGTGCTATAGTTTTTCAGTAAACTTACCGAAAACAAATTTACCGTCAACAATTCATGCTTCCTTTTCTAGTAGTAGTAATATATCAAAATGCATTACATCAAAAGTATTCCGCAACAGTCATTATTCTACATTAGGAAACTTTGTTGAAAATCTAATTACACTACAAACTTTAGTTTTCGAGGTTTAAATTGACTGCAAAATGGAGTTTCCATAAGCTTAAATTTTTTATTACGTAGTAAATGATTCGAAAATTCGTAAATCTGGTTGAACAGACTCATTGTAGATATGTTATTTTTTATTATATTTGATGTAATTTTTCTAATTTCTGAAGTAGCTTATGTATGTCCCAAATTAGGGAACTCTCTTCCGAATTTTTAATTATAATCTCCTTAATTGTTGTTTCTGAAATGTTTATTTAATAAAATATTCTACGAAGTATGATCAGGAAGTTCATATAATGATTGAAACTCTTTGTTCGGCTAATGTTTAGGGAAAATAAAATTAATCGTCAAAGAAGTGCAGCCCTCGAGCAATTATACCGGGTAGTATACCAGATTAGGATTAAACACAATGTTTTTTTTTGCATTTTAGTCAAAGTACGGTAATATAACGTACATAGAAGTAAACGAAACAAGGGGATTTTCTGAAATACTTACCACTGTATATGTGCCATACAGGCAGTCGCAGATTTTGCAGTAATAATATTAAAACAAATGCAACGAGGGAAAGAACGGCTTCAGTCTACATGATGTAAAGTGATGTCATCGTTGCTGATATTCTCGTATGTGTTTTTATTACATCTGTATACATGTAATATCATTGGAGGTTTTACGAGGTTTCTAGTTGCTAGGGAGAATGATTAATTTTTTTAGTACCATAGATTGAATTCAGCATAACATTCCTCAAAAACCAATAAATAAATAAATAAACTATTCTGGAAATCTAAACATCAATAAATTAATAGAATCAACAATGATGCTTTTATTTGTGTTTACGTATTTCTGGCATATATAACAACAATGTACGCCTACTCAATATGTAAGTACTATTTAGTAAATATTTGCTTTAGAATTTATATTTTCTTTTTAACAATAATAATCATGTAATCAATGATTGTTACATTTCAAAGTTAGGCAAGGTGCACTGTCAGACCTACCTATTAAAAATTTAAATTAAAAACTTAATAATTTACATCTTTAAATTGTTCATCAGAAGAACTTTCGGAAGCTTCAACGGAAATAATGAAGGGTTGAATATCAAAGAGATCTTCTTAATATTCAGCAGTCCACTCCGAATCAATAACTGTTTCTATTTTATTAACATATGCATCCCATTACTTTCCACCCACTTCTTTAAGCACTCTGATCCAAGTTACTATAACATCTTCCGGCGACGACCTGGTTACATTGTTTTTGTCAGCATATTTTCTTTTACAATCTGACCGTACCATTTCAATTGCGTTGTATTGGCAATGATTTCCCGGAAGCCATCATATTTTATGAAAAATTGTTTGACATAATCGTTTACAGGGAAGGTTTTCGCTGGTCGGCGAAGAGCAGAACAGTATTCCAAATTTTGTCTTTCATTGCTTTTCCCAGATATTCAATATTTTTGCTTAGTAACCATGTAATAAACTTTTTGTTAAACTTGGATTTTGTAAGTATTTCCTCTTCAACGCTGTTGTGGTAGCTAGCGTTATCCATAACTATTAATGAAGGTTCTGTAAAGTTTGGTATTCATTTGAGTTTCAACTCAGCACTCAAAATTCTCTACGTTCATAATAATATTGATAATCGCCTTTACTAGTCCCACTTTTAAAAACTAATGAAGCGTCTTTGACAAAACCCTCGCTAGCACCTGCATAAAGATCTATGTACGGGTATAAGTCTCCAGCTTTTTTGGATGCCGTTGCCAATGTGCCATCTGGTTAACTATTTATGTGCGATCCAAGTTACATTGAGAGAAATACTTGGTATAGTCACTAGTGTTTTGATTTTTCACATATAACCTAAGAAATGCGGTCCTCTTAAGCTGAATATCGGGTTCTTTTATTAGATACAAACTGTTGCTTAACTTTTTTCATTTGAAATCAATTCTTTTACGCCATTTGTATAATACGGAAGTAGAAAATTGAAATTCTTCTTGGTTTTTTTTCAATTGTACGTTTGTATAACGTTTGCATTTTTATGTGTTCCTTGGTGGTATATATCTTGTATACTACACATCTTATGGAGTTCTTCAATATAGGCATTACTTGCGTTTTTACCACAACATATTTTATTAATACACATTATATGTTTGAGTACGAATCTTCTTCAGGTTAGAAAGTGTATCGTCTGATACTCTCAAAGACAACGAAACGCGATAAAGGGCATTTGTAGATTAAATTAATCATTAATCTCTTCGTAATACTTCGCTCTCCTCTTCACAAAATTGCAAAACATTCAACATCAACTGTTCGGGCTGTTATATCTTGGCATTCTAGAAAGAACTTTATAGATATTGACACTTAAAATTTAAACAACCAACAACTACAAGATATTAACAATATACGTAATAAATACAGAAAACACGAACCTGAACAATTATGCAGAACAGTAAATGAAATGGGCACAATAAATTCAAATATTTAAGATTATATTAAGACGGATATGTTTTTTGCGACTCTCACAGAACTTATTTTAAAAATAATGTTATACTACTTTCTGTAATGTGTTTGTTTATCATGGTTTACTAAAGTAAAACAAGGACAAAGATTTTTTTACTATTAATTCAAGCCTGTTTAGCACATGGTGTTGGTGTTGCTATTCATAGTTGTGATGATGTATGTATGTCGTATCACTATTACAGCACTATAAGGCACAAAAATCACCTCCTAACTACACTTTGGGTTTATTCATTATCATCCGAGTCCAATAAGTATAAGTCTTGCGGTAACTTTCTTTTGAATCTCGCGTGAATCTTCTTTTCCCCGATAGAATAGACGGTAGTTGCTGGGCAATCACCAATGTTATTAAAGTGGTGTTTCCAAATTTTTTTGATTGCTTCTTTGGTAGAATCTACTCCCGCTTCTCTGTGAATTTGATTGTTTCTAACAAACCATTAGGCATTTAATACTATTCACAGAACTTTATTTTGAAACGTCTGAAGCTTCTTTAGTTGGATATCGCTGGCACTACCCCCTACAGGGTATCCATACATGATCACAGATCACGTGATAGACAAGTATAAAAGTGTTCGGCATTTGATTTTAAGATGGGATTTTTTATTTATTAGTGGGTATAATTGCACTAGTGGGCTTCGTTGAACTTTTTATTGATATGATAATTGATAACCCCAAGTAAGCCTGTTGTCCAAGTAAATACCCAGGTATTTTATGGCTTCATCGTCTTTCTTCCACGGGATCTCTTTGTTTTGTAGCAATAAGTTAGGCGGATTGCCTTTATGCCGCAGTGAAAATATCTTAGCGTCAGTTTTAGTGACGTTAAATTGTAATCGCCATTTATTGAGCCAATCACTAATTATGTTTACATTCTCCTGTAAGTGTGTGATTGCAATGTTGATATCATTGTTTTGGCTGATGATGGCAGTGTCATCTGCGAACATGGCCAACGCGGAGTTTTCCAGTTGAGGAATATCGTCAACATATACATTAAACAAGATGGGCCCCAGTATTTATCCTTGAGGGTCCCCTGCGTTAACAATTTTTACTTCAGATATTTTAGAGTTTATTGCGACCGAGAACGTGCGATTTTCTAAAAATGATTTGATGATGCATAGGAGGTAGCGAGGTAATTCAATCTTCATAAGTTTATAGAAGAGTCTTTTATGCGACACCTTATCAAGTGCTTGTTTGATATCAAGAAATATGAATCGTGGAGTGGTGACTCAATCCAAATTGGAAATTCGATAAAACTTTATTTTGGTGGACAAGGACAAAGATTATGAAATCACTTTAAGAGGGTAATCCCACGATATTTAGATATTTATTATACAGGAATTTTACTGCTACTTGTAAGCCTTAAAAAAGTCTAGAAGGAAGTTAATAGGTATCTACATTTATAACTCCGTGAAATATTTCTACCGGTGAATAAGGATTCTTCGATTTTTCTTCATTGCATCAATAAATTGGTTTTTCATAAATTGTATTTTTGCAAATTGCTGTCCTTGAACTTAAGGAGCCTGAAATATTTTAGATAACCGTTTAATGCCCGTACTAATTCGATAAGAAAGCATACATTCCTAAATTGCGTAACAAAAAAAAAGCAAAAAGTGAAAATGGATTTTCTTTTAGTACATCCAGATAATAAGCTAGTTCATATACAATCAACAATAACTAAATTTTATTTGATATCGATTTGAGTATAATACGATTTGGTGAAATTAGAATATGCATTATTGATTTTCCAAAAATGAAAGTCTGAAAGTTAGAGACCATTCGTTGCATACAAATAAGGATAAGAAGGACATTATTTATAATTAATTGCATAAATACTTCGTATATTAAATGAAATAGTACAAGTGCACTCTGGCTTAGAATTAGCTACATCAAAATCGCATCAAATGCCAACTACTACCAACAGTTACCATTCAATTTTAAAGTGTTTCATAGCAAAACTATCGAACTTCCCGTAGAACATATAAAGATTCAGCACATCTGTATACAACAGTTTAAAACGGTGACAACCATCATCTGAGTAATTGTAGCTATTGTACAAAGTTCACCCTTGTTGTTACTTATAAAGCTGTAGTTCCCTGAAGCATTTCCAGGAGTTACAATTCATCACTTGTCAGAAGTTGACGTGCTATCAACGCTTGCGCCGATTGTATTCAAACAAACACATCACAGAGGGTTCATAAGCAGAAATTGCAACATTAATTTTCTCTGGGAACTGAGACTGCGAAATTCCTGCGTAAGCTCTAATATTGCTTTATTAGGGCATTATCCAGGCTTGAAGTTACGTTTTGCAGCATCTAAATTGTTGCATTATAATTTATGTATGAAGTAGACTATTAAACTTCGTCACTCGAGTACTTCCAATGACGCGAATAAGAGGAACAAGAATCGACCAAAAGGTCGACGCTAAATTACTTTTACCTTATCCATTTACATTTTCATTTTTTTATGAAACGAAAATATAAAACAACCAGCGATTTGAGTAATATCATTAGAAATATCCACAAATCAAAAATCTCAAACGGATTCGCAAAACTTTTGTTTGCAGACAATTACAACAGCACATAATGAAGGAGCTTGCCCTAGAATCTAAAACCGTATGATAGTAACACAATGTGCGATAAATATAGGTCACCTCGGGGTTAATTTTGTTTATTCAACTAAGTGTAATAGCTGCGATCGTAGTTCTTAATTTGGCCCGGATCCAAATTTTACAACGGAAGTAGCAAAAAAGTTATTTAAATCGAATTCCAGACGTTAATTGCGAAGAAGTATTTTTATGCAGTTTTTAATTCAATTTTCCGCTCTCTCGCAGCCGTGAAATATTCCGCCTAATAAATGAATCTAAAACTATGCAGACAATGCAATAATTTCTTCTGCATTATGTGTGACTAGAATGAGCAGTTTAGTTTTTTATTTTAGAATGCAAATTTAGTTTGTGATTTGAACAGCAGTTGGTAGAAATAGAAAATTATTTGTATTTGTAATGCCTTATCGTTTGTATGAGAACATACACTTTAGGTCTTTTAGAAAAAAAGCATTTCCTTAGACATAACAATAAAGTTCTAAATTTATTACTTAGCCTTGCCCCTCAACCTTCTGCTTCACGTGAAAGATTATTTATTCGCCCTATTCATAAATATTTTAACTTATAAAAAGCATTATTTATTTAATGAGAATAAAAATGTTTTCGAGGGTTTACTTGGGACCTTCCTTCTACTTCCACTTCGGACAGGTATATGACGAGGGTATATGAAATTACGCACGTGAGTAAATGTTGCTTTACAATTTGTCTTCTTAATTTAATCTAGCCTCATAGCAATTTATTATGAATTTAACAGTATATAAAAAACATGTTTAATATATAATAAAAACTGAATTAACCCAATTTATTCTGAATTTACCACTAGGT
Organism: Limonius californicus; assembly: GCA_014611495.1. Classification (NCBI taxonomy): domain Eukaryota; kingdom Metazoa; phylum Arthropoda; class Insecta; order Coleoptera; family Elateridae; genus Limonius; species Limonius californicus. The sequence goes on from JABXWE010015199.1 coordinate 10,942, forward strand.
ATATAAAAATCATGTTTAATATACAGGGTGTCCCTAAATTGCCTTAAAAGCTTCAGGTAAACTTTTTTCTTTAAGAATTCTTAAGACACAACTGCAAGAAAAATTTGCTCCGCAGCTTAGTTTTCTTGTAGGATGGTGTTTAAATTCATACTTTTAATGGAAAGTTTTAGCCAAATGGTTATAAGAAATTAAATAAAAAAGTATTTGCTTAATGAGGAAACTTAAATTAATTCAAAACCGCTAATTAGCATTGAATTAGCAATTTAGTTCTTCGTTTGGAAGTACTGTTAAAAATCATATTTTTGGTTAAAGTACAATTTGACAACAACGCAGGTGCATGGGTACTGTGATAAAAATTTCGAAAATCTGTTGTTTGCATTTTGGCACGTGTGTCAAGTAAATCAATTTTGAATTGACATTACGAATTCTGCATTAAATTCGCCTTTAATTCGTGTTGAGTTCACTTGTGTCTTGACCATCATTATGGCGAATGCTATAACCGAGTACGTGGATATGATTTGGATTCTTGCGGAATGCGAGGGAAACTGCAATGAGTCTGCTAGGGTTTACGCTCAGCTTTTCCTAATAGAATACATCCAACCCACGTAGTAATTCGAGCTGCAAATCATAGATTTCGACAAACTGGAAATATCCTTCCTGTTCAAAATCGGGATAGAGGTCGACCAAGAACTGTTAGAGGCAATAACTTAGAAGAGGAGGTTCTTGATCTGGTAACTGAAGAGCCATCTATTAGTGTGCGTGCTGTTTCTAGAGTGGTTGGTGCATCAAAAACCACTGTACACAAGATTATAAAGGATGATGGCCTTTATCCCTACCATAAAGTCAGGGTGCAACATTTGTAAGAGGAAGATTATGAAAAACGCATTACCTTCTGCAACTGGTTGTTACAACAACATAGAAGAAACCCAAGATTTGTAAATAATATTTTATTGACAGATAAAGCCACTTTTACACGTAATGGCATTTTTAATTTTCACAATCAACATATTTGGGCCCATGATAATCCCTACGCCACGCATGAGGGGAATAATCAAGTTAGGTTTTCGGTTAATGCATGGGCAGGAATCGTAGATAACAAATTGGTAGGTCCTTTTGTACCACCTCAGTGATTGAATGCTAACAATTACTTGAATTTCTAAACGACAAACTCCCAAAATTTTTAGAAGATATCCCTTTATTGGTTCGCCGCGATATGTGGATGCAGTTAGACGGGGCGCCATCTCATTATGCGGCTAGAACGAGAAACTGGCTTAGGAAATTTTATCCAAGAAAATGGATCGGCCGTGGAAGTATAGTGGTCTGGCTTCCAAGAACTGAATTAACCTTAAATATTTATTTAAAATCTGAATTGAAAGATCTTTAAATTGATTAAAAAATATACAGTATGATCAATATCATTTTTGATAAAGGCTAGCTGTAAAAAAACACAAAGAGTTTCTTAAGTTAAACGACACAGTTTATCACAAATACTAAAATTTGTTTTAAATTACAAAGTATTATTTAGTTCCTACTATTATTTTTCGCCTACAACACGAAATATTTATATCTGAATAGACACTGCAACATTAGCAGGAATGACAGTATTCCTATACGTTGAATATCAGCGTTTGAATTGCTCAATCAACTTGAATCTTCGCAAGTTCTTTAAAAAGGTTTAGTAACTAATGGTCCACATGCTGCCTTTAGGTGTTCAGCTATCAGTAGCTACCTTGAAATTTTAGCTTCATTTATCAAAATGCGGTATTCATGAAATAAATACTTCTGTAGAAATACAATTTGATAGGATATACGCTAAGAATAGCACCCAAAAATACTGCCTCATAAATTACGCCACCAAACATAACGCTATCAAAAATAGCGGCAAGTAAAAATAATGAAAGATAAGAATGTCGCGGTCAAATTAGCACTTTATAAATAACACCTCTCAATTTTTTTTAGTTATTGTAAGATGTTACATTGCAACTAGCCTAAAAGACTAACCATCAATTTCTATCTACATATTGCAACACTTTTTTGTTTGTTACCACTTCACTTTTGCTCTGCTATTTCTTTCATTGACACTTTTACGTCTCTTTACACTAGCTCATCTGAATTGGTCCTCTTTGAGTCTTCTCACCAGATCTGTATTGTCAAGGAGTTGAATTACCTCGACGTTTACGTAGTGATGAAGCCTGGTTTCATGCTTCTGGGGAAGGTCCTTTATTTCCTCTGTCACGGTTTTTATCCCTAGATCCCTGTGGATATTACTGCTTCGAGCATACCAGGGTGCATCTACGATATTCCTCATTACTTTGATATGGAAATTTTGGATTTGTTTCGTGTTACTTTTGTTGGCGCAGCCCCAAACTTGACAACCGTATGTACTGAAAGTTGTGAGTTTCTTCCCAATAGCCAATTTTCCTATATTTTACATATAGTTCTTCTCTTTTCTTTTTCATATGCTCTCTCCATCGTAGTTTTGCATCCAAGTTCATTTTCCAAGATATTTAGCTTTATTAGCATGCGGTATGATACTGTTGTTGAGTGACAATGGCACGTAATCATCCTTCTTGTCTGCAAACGTAGTTATTGTTATCTCATTGGTTGACGGGATGTAGTTGGTATACAATAGGTGTAGTATTGACCCCAATACACTGCCTTTTGATACCCCTGCATTCATTTCGTATAAGTCGGAGTATACCTCTTCTTGCTTGATCCTGAGTAGTCTATTTGCGATATAAGACTTCAGAAGTTCAGCAAATTGTTTAGGCAGATTTAATCCTTGATGCCATACTTTATCAAAAGTCTAGGCAGCATCTAAGAAGATTCCTGCGCAGCTTTTCTTCTCTTCAAGACTTGTCTCTGTGGTATTAATCACCCTGTGAACTTGCTTCACAGTTGAATGGCGGTTTTGGAATCCAAAATGGTTTGTAGGTATCCGTTCTTTTCTATCTATTATTGGTTTGAGCGCTACATATTTTAGCCGAAATGCTGGATTTATTATGTTACTTAGTTGTAGCATTCCTTTTCTAAGTAGGTGTTTCAATATTTTCCCTGTTATTAAATCAAACCCCGGATTTTTTTTTTTGATTTATGTTTTCTTTAATTTCTTTTGCTGCTTCTCGTCGAGTGATCAATTTGATTTCTACCTCCTCTCTTCCATCTTCCAGTGCTTCATTTTGTATTTGTTCATTCGGTTGAAATTCCTTTTCAAGATGGTTTGCGAAGGCATCTGCCTTCTGCTTGTTGTATCTTGCCCAACCGGTTTCAATTCTTAGTGGTGGTACCTTGGTTACCGGTCTTTTAATTTTCTGGGTTGCCTTCCATATCGACTATGCAGAATCTTTGTGGTTTGTCAGATTTTTAAGGTAGGTGTTCACGGATTCGTTTTCTATTTCCTGTATTTCTCTCCCCAGCTGTTGTTTGAGACTGTTTAGTCTAGTTTTATCCATTGGGGCTTTTGTTTGTTGTCATTTTCTCTTGGCTCTTCTTTTTTCAGCAACTAGCTCCTCTAAAATAGTGCCATCAAAAATGGCACCTTTACAAAGAAAAGTATAAAGAGGCATCTATAACCACATAATTGATATTTGTTTGCAGTTTGGTATAACGTATCAGATTATTAAATTTCTCGTTTGGCACTAGCAATGTATAGTTAACTGTATTTACATATCTAACTTAAATTTACTTAAAAAACAGAACTAAAACCAATGTAAGTACAGTTACAGTTTGCTGGTGGTAAATATGAAATTTAATATCACAATAACGCCATACCAACTGCAAGCAAATACAAATTATGTGGTCGTATATGCTCCTGCATGCTGTTTTTTTTTGTGTAGGCACTATTTTGAGGTACTCTTTGAGAAACTCTATTTTGACCCCCAATCACACGACAGATTTTAGAAAATTCACACTACTCATACCGTATGATTTTCTTTGCGTTTTCAGACGGCAAATATCGGAAGATTCAAAACTTACATTACATTTGCCCAACTGATCTGCTGTAAAATCTTAGGTTAACTGTGGTCTGTATCCTCAATTATTATTAGATTTTATAACAGGTTATTCTAAATTATAATTTGTATCTATTGTGTAATAAAAACTACAATATAATGATACATAGACACCTTAAATCAGCCTGTGCAACTCTATTCTTAACGGAAACCCCGTACAAATTTACAAAGCATTTGAATTGCTCACTTTAATCATAACTGTAAAAAACTTCTAGGTGATTGTTATGCCTGCCTATGTTAAGTAATGTATTCGTAGATATGTATGTATGTTGTAGGATAAAAACACTAATAGCAATTTAATTTCTTTCAGTTACTGTTAAATAGTTGTAGTAAATACCAGAAACTGTAAGGCTCAAGTAAAGGCATTAACTTTGTTTTCCATAGCTAACCTTTATCAAACATGTTCTGAATCAAATTCTAGAAAAACAAACAACAATATAGGAGAATGTAACGTCAAATCCAACAAAAGAAGTGGTCTCTCTGTGTAGGAATGTATTTTTATTGATACTGCTACAGAAATATACTATACAACATCTATAATACGTTTCTGTTCCGTATAATACACGCGTTTTCGAATTTTGGATAAAAAAATTAAATGAAGCTGCATCTTTCCTAAAAGTTCAATGCCATGTAATCACTGTAAATGCAGATCCTGCAAACCAATAATTTGTTACAGATGTACGCATGGTATTTTACTGGTCTAGTTTTTCTATTTCTTATTTTTGTAATTACTGTCAAAAAGAAAGTTCTCACGATTAACTTATAGAGCTTGTTAAGCTCAAATTTTAAAATACAAGTGGTACGAGGATGGGTAAAAGTAAACTGTACTATACAGTGTTACCCTAAAAGCCGTACAATAGGAGAATTCAATCATTGCCATCTAAAATCTAGGATTTACCAATTTAATGTAATAATTGTACGAAACCGTAGGTTATTATTTTAAATTTTGGGTATTATACCACATCATCATGTCAATCTTAGGATTTACCGGTAGGTAAAGCTCGGATTTGTTTATACGCGCACGCTATTTATCGTATTATTAACAGCTGAATATGTTTCACCAACAGATATTTATGTAGGGCATTTAGCAAATTTGAAATTCAAACTATCATGCAAATTAGTCATGTATAAACAAAAAATAGTATTGTTGTTAGCAAGCAGTTAACTAAATTTACGTAACATAGTATGTAGAATACTTAAATAAATAATAAATATTTTGGAATATATTTTACATTTTATATATATGTTAGAAAAAACGTTCCAGTTCGGTAATATTTGTGTTATTTCCTTTTAGGCATCATCCAGCTTTTACTTACATGACCTGGTAAATTTTAAAATTGGCCGTGATGGTGTGGTAAAATCCCGTAATATATTAATGGTTGATTTTCCGAGCACTACTGTTTTCAATTCGTAAATTCTACATTTAGGGCATCAATTCTATGAATCTTGTCTTTCGTTTTTTTTTTACGGCAACATACAGGGAGATTCATAACGTACGGAGGAGAATGAAAAGGTAGCTAGAGGGTAGCAAATTAAAGTTTTTTCTTTATAAACTTTTGACTAAAATTTAATAAGAAAGTTACAGCAAAGAATTGGTATCCAGTTATTAAGGGCCACTGATTATTTAATAAAACTAGAAAACAGAAAAACAAAAAAAAATGTACTTAAATGTCACTACATGTGAAAGTAAAAATTAAAACAGTTTATTAAGAACTACGTCTCCATGGAAACGGAAACACAAATTATATTATCTGTAATTCTTCCTCATTAATTGTGTCATTTTCTGATTATTGAGTTTTGGTCAAAAGTTTATAAAGAAAAAAACTTTATTTAGGTCAACTCTAGTTACCCTGCAGGTCTCCTCCGTACGTTATGAATCACCTGGTATATACAGCTCTACATAGTATTGGAAATTATAAATCAAGCGATACACTAAATTGTTAATATACAATAAAATTTCGAAATTTCGAAACATATCCCTTTAAACATTCCTACACGTAATAGTTAAAAGAAATTACATTTAATAGCGTGACAAATACCTTGGTAATTATTTTCTCCAAAAATGGTTTCAGTAAAACATTAATTTCTAATTACAGGGCTACAAGTTTGTGCAATATTTAGTAACACTCTGTTGAAACGCTGAGAACATATAATTTTCAGAAAAGGTTCGAGAAGTACCAGTGTCAAGCGTCACCAGTCTCCTTAACGTACCTCCAAAACCCTATCCTATGTTTCTGTTGTCATTTCCGAAGAAGAACGCACCTGGCAACAATTTGGGCTAAAAAATGTGAACACTAAATGATACTAAATTCGTTGAAAACAAAAATGTAGCAAACTGTCTGGAAATGAGATAATCCAGAATTATTAGATAGGGTGACATCGGGGAAACGAAAAAGACAGGGAAATATTATCTCTTTTTTAGTTCTACATTCAGCATGTATGTATACATAACCGATAATTCACGCAACTGCCGATAATGCATTTATGCGGTGATAATAAGAAACTTCTGATTGCCTGTCTGTCCACAGTGACTAAAACAATAATTTGTTTGTAGTTAATTTGCTTTCCTAGTAAATAAATTCTAATTGACATCAGTCTACCATGAGTTCCCGTCATAAATTCCGGAACATCGCTTTCCTAGAATTGGTGATCTCACTTAGGAATGTTGGCAGTACTAAACATTGATTAGATTTTTGAAAAGATTGGTTTTCTTGGTGCTGTTTCTACTTGCTAACGCGTAATACTTAGCGATCTGGATTGGTTTTGAACTTTTTTATAACACCTTTTCTTTAAAATAAGCTGTATAATATTCAATTTCGACAAATGCAGTTAATCAAGTTGCCTATATACATGATCTCCAACTACTTCTGATGGCACGATATATATAATAATTTTTAGGTAAAGTGAATACTGCTATTCCTAGTTAAATTTAGCCGAAGAACTCACTTTCTTGGTTTCTGCTGTTTTGTACCTTTGTCAAGTAAAGTCTCAAGAGGCGCACGAGTTCTAAAACTAGAATGGAATTCCAAGCCGAAAAATATGAAGTGAGATACAGCTCCAGGTCCTAAATGCTATGGCATAAATTATTATTATAAGTAAAATAATATACCTAGTAAAATTCCTGTGAAATGCGTCAAACTTTCCTTCAACTCTTCACGAACTTTCATTCAACTCTTCATTCCGTTATACTTCCAAATTCAGGCTCATGTTAAAGCCTCTGATGAATAATACTTTAATTTGCGTATATAAATTGAAATTTTTTAATACAATATTTAATTATTTCATAAAATACAGGGTGTCATATAAGTGCGATTTTGTTGCCTAATGTCTTTATTATAGCAGCCTGGAGAAAACTAAAATTATTATCTGGCACTATAGGGTGCTTTTTTTACATTTTTTAAATTTTGGTAAAATGATGTTCTGTCTTCAACAGTTAGTATCTAAAGAAGAGCATACAATTTTTCAAAATTATTTTGCACTTTACACAAAGGCATTTTCACATAGGTGCCGTACTGTTTAGAATTTAAATATCTTATACAGGATGTTTCTAATTTACAAGCACATTTAATAAAATTCAACCCCTAATATTTAATTCTTTTGAATGGAACACCTTGTATATTTTTACGTTTTCGAGCTTTTCGTTCAATGATCTTTAAACTACCTGCGGTTTTACATGAGTTGCGTTTCTGAAAATATTTAGAAGTTATTAACAAGGTAATAGAAACAGAAACAGAATCGTTGGTAACAAGGTGTAATTTTATTTTGTTGTAAAGATATGTTAATGAATATAACATTTTGAAAATTTGAGTTATATATGGACATTTTAAATGACAAATATTTGTATGTTTTAGCACCTTTTTTATAACAAAAGCCAAATTAAACAGATAAAAAACGAATCAGCAGGCTTACGTTAAAACTATATTTAATGTAAAGAAGTTATCTTTTGTCCCCCTAAAGCAGAACACCCTGTATGGCCAGCAATCATTTTAAGTTATGCACAGTAATCAAGCAAACAACTTCTGTATTTAAAGTTTTCTCCAAGCTGCTACAATAAAGACACTAGGAAACAAAATCGCACTATTATGTCACCCTGTCTGAGTTTGAAGGCAGTATAGTACATTTGCAAAGCATTCAATAATCAAGTGTCGATATTTCTAGTAATTATCTTACTTTATGATTGTTCTAAAATGATGAATTGAGTTTCCCGATGGGTTTTAATCGTCCATTAAATTTACTTCCGTTTAACTTCACGTGCTTCGAGTGATATAGAAGCTTACAGGCGATTCTGAAAGGAAAACGCGCTTATATAATCACTCCCTTCGTCATGGAATACATTTCGATATTGATTTAATTTTCACTCATGATGAACGGAAAATTTGTCCAGTATCGTACATACATAGACTTAGTAACCCTATTTTTCACAACATCTTCGAAATGATACTCTTTGTTATACAAATATAGCAATAACCCCATTTTTCAGAATCTACAAGAAGGTGGATAATATTGGAAATAGTACACAATTTATCAATAATCCCGCTACCTCTTTCAAACAGAATCAACTTTCTATTCTGTGCCGCAAAATGCGAGAGGAATTCTCAATACTGCAAGTGAGAATTCCTTTCTTATAAATCGAAAATTGAATCCATGAGGCTATATGTGGAATCCATTATCAGCGTCTGCCATCCAGAATTTTAAAATTATTCCAAATTAGCTTGAAAACGTAACGAATGTAATTTGTGCTCACTTTCTTTTCACCAAACCTATATCACAACGAATTTCTTTTAAAGATTATTCCAAATATACTGGCTGTATTTACAAATCGAAATATCTTAAAAGCGCAAAGCACTTATGAAATGGTGCGTTCCCAAGCCCAAAGCTTGAAAGCTTTCTTTTAGTTTTCTTGTGACTGCGTAATGGTTGTATTTTCGTTGTTTATTGGTTTTTCATCCTCTTTGGGAACGATTTTATATACCTATGACCTTCAGATTTAAATTTTGAACCAAGATATCATTTGCATGAAATTCATTATTATTTAAAAGGTTCTCCATTTTCCGCTCCTTTCAATAAAAACCAGCTTCGAAAAGAAACTAAATTAATTCCTATGCCATTAACTAAGTTTTCTATTTGAGTATCCAACCCAGACCATTTAAAGCTGTGCAAGTACATTATAATTATTTAAGTCTAAAAATTGTCCATTAAGCTTTGCGAATGCCTTTTACTTTTTTAGGTTATTTTATATATAGAAAGTAAAATAGCCACCTCATCTATATAGTGCTTGTTACTAGTTACTTGAAAAATAGTTGTCTGTAACACACATTTTTCTGTTCTACTCGTCTGATGATTAGCAATATTAGCGAACTGAAAGGCAAAATGCATTAAAGTGCTATTCTCAGTTACTGTTTTCTTTTTAAGACACTTTATAACCAGAAGAGGTAAATGACGTTACTTTCATTTGAAGCAATAGATACGAAAAGAAAGTAAATTAAAATAAATTAAGTAGTGTTTGATTACATGGCCCTCTACCTCTAAATAAAGATTCAAGCTACGTTAAAACATCTTTCTTTTAGTTTTTTAACAGCTGGGGAGCTATGAATGCAAAGACATCGAATATAGTAGATAATCCAACAACATTAAATAGGGGGGAAATGACCTGGGTAGTTGGCTAAGCTCGACCAATCCATTTCCAAATTAGAGGATTCTACAAAAAGCCTTATAAATGTTAAAAAATATGAGTCAAAGTGCTGTTTCTAGGAAATTCTCGCCAACTGGAAGTATTCAAGCTTAGAAATAATGTTGTTAATTTAACAACAGCCATACAAGACATTCTACCACTATACAGCATTATATTTGCAGAACATATTCGAATATTTAACTATTATCAATAGACTGTAACAGTAGGTCTTTCGTCTGCGCTTTGTATAATGATTATCTTAAAAGTATAATAAATAAGCTATCTGGAATTGCAATATGAGGGCATACTGTGAATTAAAAAAGAAGCAAAATAACGAAAAACCAAGTATATGCTGATGATGAGAGACATACAAAGAAGAGAGCAAAGAAATATAGGAATAACTAACAACAACATTGCTACCAAATGAAGAAATAAAGACAAACATTGCAGCGGGAAACCGAAGCTCTTATACAAGGGAAAACATTTTCCAATCAAGAGCTGTATAGAGAGTCAGCAACAAACGATTCATGGGTTCTAAAATACGAAGACAAGGAAAGCCTGGGAAACTTCGAAAATAAGATACTAAGACGAAACACGGTTCAGTACAAGAAAAGGGAGAATGGAGGACCCGAATGAACCGAGGGCTAAGAGAGCTGCATGAACATCCGCATATAATCGTCACAATAAAGGTGCAACTGTAAAATGGTTGGGACACGTAATCAGAATGAAAGGTGTCCCAGGTTGAGAAAAAGAATACGACGGGAAGCCAGAAGGCCTATGAAAAGATCACGTGAATACGTGGAAGATGAGGGTTGAAAGTAAAAAGATGGAGGAAGAAGGCTCTAGATAGAAAAAAACGGAAGGCAGTCTCTGAACAGGTCAAGACCCTGCATGGATTGTATAGCCAGTGTGAGACGGGTTGGTAATATATACGGACGAATTCCATTGCGTTGAAAATGGAATATGGAAAGAGCTGTAGAGAACATTACAGATATAGGATGTTGAACATTTTTATAATAATCGCACTTTCTTTAAGGTTGAAACCTTACTAACCTTTTTTATGCCTATAGTCTCCAAGTAAAAATGCAGTTTTTACAGCTTTAACGAAATTTCGATTTGAAAACATAATTTTGTCTTTAAAATATTTTGCATTTGAAAAATGGAAAAAATATTTCGTTGTCCAGATAAAGTAATATTTGTCAATTATTAATAATTCAGCCAATATGTTTTGATGTTTGTTATTATTTCGTACTTTTCTGCACGGAGCATCTTCCAAATTAAATCAGATCATTTTGCATTGTCATTCTTCAAATTGCTGGAAGTTAAAACTTAATCTTTCGAAAAATTATTTTTTTCTTTTTTACAATTGTTTCTTTTTCCAGAACCTATAGATTCCATCTGAGTCGAAGATTTCTATAAAATGCGATCAAATTTCTAAGATATAACTAGCAGCTCAAGTACAGTATTACATAGAACTATGTTATTATAATAATAACATATACAGTTTACTGAAAAACCCCAAGACCTCCGTCTACAAATTCTAAAATACTGGTTCATTGGCGATTCCCATACACAATTTTAATGATAAGGAGTTGTACTTACAGATCCATATCTAAGATGGTAGGTATAATCTCGGTAGGTCAGCGACATTAGTCCCACGGTAATACAATTGGAGAATGCGTAACCGCTTTGAATAATAACAAAGTTAGGACAGCTGGAAGGTATACCATAGGAATATAGAGATTCAGGGGCGAAAAAGGGGCGCCAACTCGACTATATTTAGAGACGTTGCCGTTGTGGTTTCGAAATCATGCAAGGAAGCTGCAATCGTGTCTTCACCAAACCCTGAATATCTCAATTTATTTATTATTTTAATATAAGAAGACACTGCATGACTCAATCGTGATCCCCATATTATTTTACATGTTATTTTAATTTTATTTGTTACAGCCAACAGTTATGTCTTGAGTATCTTATAGCCTGTTATATTTGTTTAGTCTTAGGTTCGCCATATGCTTTTCTTCTCACAAAAAATAGTAGCCATGAGCTTTCGGTTCTCGAATGTTAATGGCTGAACTTTTTGGCTTTAAGGAACCCGCCTTGTTTGTTGCTTGGTTTCAAAATTGCTAGATGAAATCCAAGTTTTGTCGCCAGTTTCAATATGATTCAGGTACTCATCGTCATTAGTTTCCTAGCACTGCAGGAAGGTCAGTGCAGAGGCCATCCGCTGGATTTGTGAACATCTTTGGCACCCACTTCCCACAAAATTTGCGCCATTGCAGCCTGTTCATGACAGTTTTATACAGTACCGTACGTGAAATTTAGCGGCCATTTCTCAAATCGTGGAACGCCGATCTTCACGAATTTTCGTATTCACTTTTTCCACAAAACACCCGTTGAAGGTCTCCCACTTCGTTCCTCATCATCGTTCGACCATCTCTGAAACTCCTGACCTTCCCTTGACTCATGATGCCTGGACCATAAATCTCGCATATTTTACAAGTTTTGGCAGCATTTCCGTTTTTTTTTTTGCATGGAGAAGACGAATCACGGCGAGCTTTTCACACTTCGGGCGGGGTTTCCATTCGTAGTGTTCATTTTATTATACAACCAAATACACACAACTACAGCAAAGTGACGTGTGGCTAGCTTATCAACCACTAAAGCATCGCTCCCCTAATGCATCAAATTGACTACGACCTTCATTCGTTGGGAATATTTAAACGGCCGTTAGTTTTCGAATAAGCCTCCTATAATCCCCCCACCCCCCTCCAATTATAATTAACTGTTACTTTTAATTATAGTGGCCGATATGAAGTTACGCCGCTGTATAGATTGCAAGATGTTTTAAATAAACTGTTGCACAAGTGTAAAAACACCATTTTATGGTACCTTTGGAATATTATTTCATGGAGCACTACAACGGAAAACAAAAAGAATAGAATGCAACTCACAAAAAGGTTAGGTTTTAAATTCTACTGTACTCGAGCGACATTTAATTGCGCTTGATGTTATTACATCGCTGTTGGAAATGTTATTTGACATTTTAAATACTATTGCAGACTCTGGAGTTTTACCAAAAATGTATTTCTAGTTTCTACTTTCTAATTAAATCCCTCTGTTCGAAATGTTACTGTGATAATCGAAATTGTTGCCCCAATTTTTCACTGCCAATGTTGTATGCGCGAGCAATTGCGTCTGCGAGGGAAATTGGCTGAATTTTGAAACGTGTTTAATAATTTTTTGTCTGACAAAGTGTTTCAATAACAAAACCTTTTTTAACTCATACCCAGGCAATTTGCTTGGGTATCATGTGTTCAATTTTGCACTTACGTTTAATTAAATCTTGGCTATTAGGCTTGTACTAAATGTTGGCAGCAGAACGTTAATTCGAATAAAATGGACAGTGAAATATTAACTTGTCGCTTGCAGTAAAAGTGACGGCAAACGCAAATGTTGTAATAGCCAGTCTATGCACGTAAGCTATTCTCTATTACATCTTATTTTCGAGCAAGTTTAAATCCAATTTATATCGAATCTTTACTTATTTAAATTACAAACATAATACGATGGAAACTAAGCAACTTTTTCCTGAAAACCTATTTGCCTCAATTTTGAAGGCTTCCATTGCTGACAATAAAATGTAGGTTATAAATACAAACCTCTAAAATATGAACTTATGTAAATGATATCTTGTACTTCCACGGTTTCCTTTGAGAACAGTATTTAGGGAGTAAATAATTGATAATCGACAATAGTTGCTTCTCCTTAATTAACTGTCGTGTGTAAGCCCTTGTTTCACGAAAACACCCACTTGTCTCTATTAAATACCACATTCACTTTGAATTTGATGCATGAGTACGCTCTATTACAATTGCTGCTTTGTAATTAGATCTAACAAATTTGAACTGACCGAGGAAAATCATTGTTTATGTTACAAAACTAGGAGGCATATAGAACTGCACTCAGTTGTTGGAACTATTTCATAAATAATTACCGAATTGTAACTTTATATTATGCTGTTTTATACGAGGGATTGTAGTTGTTTGAACATCAGTAAAACTACTAATCACGTATGGGGAGGGTTAGATATACACGGCGTAGTCCTGTCGTATCCGTGAGTGGTTAAGCCAATAAAAATTACATGAGCAGCTTTTTCTTGAACCTTACTCAGGTCTATGTGCTTTGGGGTACCTCCCGATTACTGCTAAACTACAAAAAACAATTCCAGCAAAATGTTTGCTCGATATACGTTCGCAGTACAATTTTCTACAACATTTTCATCCATAAAATGTCCTACGAACAAACCATTAAACGAAACCAAAATATTCAGGAAACTGTAACGACAATCATCATTTCTTAATCTCGGCTTGAAACGAGAGAGCTCCAATTTAAAGACGAAATAGATATCCGAATATTTCTGGTTTTATTTCCTGATTACGAATGTTAAGCAGAAAAGTCAAATTTGAATACGCTATTTCTGCTTTTTTTTTATTGAAAATCAAGATCGTAATATAAAGTAGCTATTTAAACCAAGTTTAAAATACAACTGCAGATAGAAATATCAAAGTTTAAATTAAGATTTATATCTTAATGTACATATTTTCGCATAGTTTCGCATTTTAGCCGTGGTTGACCTTTAACTTTCAATTTTTAAAATTTTGTGTTTAGTTCGATATCTGGATTTCAAATAATAAACTTGAAAGACGCGATTTCGCCGATTTAGATCACCGCAGCGAGCTTAAGGAATCGACGTTAACATTGCTTTTTCAATTCTTGACGAATAAAAATGGGATCTCGAGTATACGGTAAAATTCAAATTTAAAGAAGTAATTTTATATTTTAATTTGAGATCTCAAGTTTGAAATAGAGAATTCGCACCGAAAACGGACCATTTAGACTATAGACTATAGGAAACGAGAACTTTACTATGAAATATAATATTAACTCTAAAGACGGGATTTCAAGGCATGAGATTTGAACTCAGTATCTCGAATTTGAAGTCAAACTTTGACGATTTAGCGGCGCGTTTTACGTAAAAGTTTCAGTTTTTAAATCCAGATCTCCAATTTAAAGTCGAAAACTTAACCTTAAAGAGTGCGAGGTAGCGAACTGAGGTTGAATTTGAATTACATATTTTGTGTTTCATTTGAAAATACTGAATTTGAATTTACGTCTCTATCGTAAAGTTTGACATTTTTGACGGTATACGTACTCAGAACTTCTTTACGTACGAGCGCTATTTGTGTTGTTTACAGTAACGAAAAAAATTCATATCGCCAAAAAATTGAATTAAATCGTGAACATTTTCGTGCGATTATTTTTTACAACTTTCGACATGGATTAACTCAACAACAGTGCATCGATGAACTTAATTCGATTTTTGACGATAAAGCCCCATCAAGGACCAGTGTTTATCGATGGTTTACCGAATTCAATCGTGGCCGTAGTTCGCTCAATAACGAATTTCGTGAAGGTCGTCCAAAATCGGTTGTTGTTCCGAAAAACATTGATGCAGTGCGTGAACTGATATTGCAAGATCGTCATGTGACTTATCGTGACATTGAAGTATCCTTGGACATTAGTGGGTCCAGCATACATTCAATATTGCATGAACATTTGGCCGTAAAAAAGATTTTTTCGCGTTGGAACCCACATAATCGCTCAAAAACAAGCTCGTGTCAATTGATCGTAAGAAATGCTCAAAACATTCGATCGCGGTGCTTCAACACACGTGTATGACATCGTGACAGGTGACGAATCGTGCATCTACGCGTATAAGTCCGAAAGTAAACAGCAGTCGACTAAATGGGTCTTCCAAGGCGAGCCAAACCCAACAAAAATCGTTCGTGCTCGCAGCACTTCGAAGCAAATGGTCGCCTGTTTTTTGGAACAACTGGACATGTCTCAACCGTACCATTGGTGCAACGTAGAATGGTCAATTCTGAATGGTACACAACCATTTGTTTGCCACAAGTCTTCGGAGAAATAAGGAAAACCAACCCCCGAAAACGGATCATTCTCCACCACAACAATGCGTCGACAAAACGTCGATTTGATGAATCATCCGCTGTATAGTCCGGATTTAGCGCCCAATGACTTCTTTTTATTCCCGAACATCAAAAATAAATTGCGAGGTCATCGTTTTTTGACACCTGAAGAAGCGGTTGATGCGTTCAAAATGCATGTTTTGGAGATACCTCAATTGTAGTGGAAAAAGTGCTTCGAAAATTGGTTTGAACGCATACAAAAGTGTATTGATCTTCAGCGAGGATATTTTGGAAAACAATAAAGCCATTTTCGATGATAAATATATGTTTTTGTTCTCTAATCCCGAAATATAATAGGCAACCCTCGTATAGCTCATTTTCGCTTTTCAAATAGAGACCTGAAATTTAAAGACACAATTACGACTATTAATTTTCAAAACCAAAATATCGAGTTTGAAGTAGAGAACTAGAATTAAAATCCAAATTATCATTTCAAAGTGTAGAGCGCGAACTTTTAGTCTTTATTGCCCCTTTTAGTCGATAACTCTAGTTGCAATTTGCATTATCAACTTTAACACAAGTTTTTGGCTCTAGATATTTGAAATTGAAATATAGAGGTTAAAGTCGATACTTCACGTATTTTTCGATTTAATTTCAAGATAAACTTAGCATTTTGAAGAAATTTAGACATATCCAACGGAATTTCTCCTCACGGCAATCTAAAATCAACATATCAAAGTTAACCTCCAGTTAGAATTTCATCTTTAAGGCCGGTCTTTCAATGTTCCAATAAAACCCCTAGGATAAATCTACCCGACAGCATAGTTGCGTGTTCTAATACAACTTATCCCATATTAGGTGTGTCGGCCAAATTCTTACTGGTTAACTACCACTGAATCTAAAGAATGTGTGGCAAGTTTCGTAGGATGGTGTGCGGGAAAGAAAACATTATCTTAAAAGCAGTGAGTTAAACAAAGATACCTTTCTTCCATTTATTTATACTACCGTCTCCCCCACCCCCCGGAACCGCTTTCGCGTTACTTCAGAGGGGTCCGCATCATGTTTCGTAGAGAAGTAGTGAGAATTCTATCTGCATATGTTTGCCCTTCATAATTAGTTTTAGTTCAACTTGACCGCTTTTACTGTA
>JABXWE010015200.1:0-12279 GCA_014611495.1 Limonius californicus
TATTATATATATATATATATATTGCCATGATTTTTATATTAAAATAATGTAATTATTATTAACTATTTGTTAAATGTCTTTATCATGCTTTAAACTACTCTAAAATACCTTCGGAAGGACTGTTATGTATTAAAAAGGATATTTATTGGAACTAAAATCCATATTTTAACCTGAAATATAGTCTAGATAGATTAACAATGTCATAATTTATAACAACTAATGTAAAATTATAGTTAAAACTGTATTTATAAACCTGTTATATGTAAAAACTGTTATCGATACTTCGTACGTTGCTTCGTGATGTGAAATATGAACTCAAAGTGAAGTTATACAGTGTATGGCCTTTTTATATCCTTATGTGTGACTAAATACTTGTTGTAGACGATGAAGTGGGTCTTTTTGGACTGTACCAGAGCCCTAAAACTCAAAAATTACAGTTATTATAGTTTATCGTTGAAAAGTACAGATTTTTGATTTATGAGGTTGAATGTTAGCCAATTTAGTTTAATATAATATATAGGAAAGGTATTTAATAGGTTTCTTTGATGAATTATGTTGTTTATTTTATGATAATTGTGTTTGTAAATAAATTTTGAAATTTATAGGTTAGATCTAGAATTTTGGTAATTATGTTGTGTATAATTCTTTTATAGTTCATTAATGTGTTACAAAACTTGTGTTATAATCTGAGGATTGTGTTAATTGTGTTTTTGTAAGGTTTTCGAGTTGATTTCGCATATTTTAGCTATATTTTAAAATGTTAAATTTATTCTCAGGAATTTGTTAATTTTGGGTATCAAAATGTAGATAAAAATTCATAGAAAACGATTGTGAAATTAGTTTTTCAATATTATTATTCATAAGATTAGTATTAATTATTTAAATTTTAAAATAATAATTTCTAGAATATTCCCTAGATTTTGTTTCAAATTCTGTCCTTGTTTTTAAGACGTTGCTTAGATACGATGCTTTATTGTTGAATTTTGTAGAGGTTTCTGGCAGGAAAAATTTGAATTCAGTTCCTTTTTGGCCATCGAACAAAGAGCACGTAATTTCAATTAGTGCACAATTTAATTTTGTTATAAAAATAGGCGTGACCTCGCAAAAAGTTAAGTTAGGTTATGTAACCTTGTTTACAAAAATTTGAAACAGTTATTAAAAGTAAAGTGTAACCAGAATTTGTGTTTTAATTCAACTATAGTGATTAATAATAAAAGAATTTACCAAATTAAATTTTTAATTGAAGTGTGTTTCTTTTGTGGAATTTTTCTGAAAGAGAAAAGGAAATAAAATTAAAATCTTTCATTCACTTATTAAAAATAATAATCCTGTGGTGTTAAAAACAATTAAGGAACTTACCTTAACAAATTCGAACATTTAACTGAACGATTATAGTAATTCAGTGGTTTTGTTTCGCAAACTTTCAAATTTGCAATCTGGACGCTGTCATCGTTAGAATCAACTAGTTCCGGCCGATACAACGAGACTTGCAAGCAGTATAAATATGCAGATGTTGCAGAAATCATAAGAGGTGGTGTCTACAATATGGTCGGAGTGACGCAATAAAAAAGATAAGTTTAAAATTAAGTCTGTATTTATAAGATTATGTATTTTAATAGTTTCATAATTGACTATCTAATCAGTGAAGCCACGAAACAATTTACCTTGAGATTTTAAGAGTCTATATAGATGCTAGTATGTATAACTTATGTTTATTTAATTTGAGCAAAAACTCAAATTTGGCGCCCAACAAAATTACTTTATTATTAATTATTTATTTAAAAGAAAAATTTCATGGCATCTTTTTGGTCGCTGCCAACGTGGGGCGATTATATGATAATAATTATCTATTAAATTAAATACATAGCAATATATATATATATATATATATATATATAACGACAAGCATTTACAAAACGTTTTAATGTATTTGATTAGAAGAAAAAGGTTATTTAAATTACTATCATTTTATTGTTCTGAAGTTGTTTTGCGGTTGTTTACCTACTGCTATTACCATTTATCTATCCTAAATAAAGTTTCTAATGAGTGCCACAGATAGTTTTTGTTGCAATGGCTATACGAGACTATTTATTTAAAAAAATACTAAACAATAACAAATATCAACGGTTATTTGAGGCCAGCAATATTAGATGTAGGTCATTTATTCTGAAACTACTGACCTCCAAAGTAATTAAAAAAGTTCAGAAAGTTGGGAAAATGTAATTTTACGCACAGTATTCAGGTAATTCAATTGAAATCCTCAATGGTCGGTATTTTACACATATATGAGAATGTGCTATCAACTCTCTATACGCCGTTTTCTCGGTCATCGAGAGTATATCTCCTAGTTTTTGGGGCCCAAAGTCCCAAAATTTGTCCAAGATATTATTTTTGGCATCTAATTAAGAACGATCATGTTAAACTCAATTTTATGGATAATTCAAACATTAAAATTCATTTTCCTACACCTAAAACTTATATAAATATTATTTTGTGTACCATCTTTACCACAATTATATTAGACCAACGTCGCTGTCTAAACTCCTGAAATTCAAAGGTAACCCTTATTTGTTGGTGTCCTTTTTGGAACAACAGTTTTTAGTGCATTCATAAACACATTTCAGTCCATAAAATGTATTTTGCACCTCATAAAATTAATAATCTGTACAATATATTTTTGTTGGCATTCGATTCAGAACAGTAATGATAAACTGGATGCTAGGGATATTTCAAATCACAGGATATATATTCCATCGCCTAAAATTTTATTATTAGTGTTGTTTTGCGCACCCCATTCTGAATAATTAAGTTAAAACTACAATATGCCTACTATACACATAAAAATGTTTTCGCTTTCTAGCCCCTAGAAACAAAGATGTTAAACTTACTATTCTATTTCATATCTCAAAATATATTTTCCACCACCTAACATTTTTCTAAGTGATATTTACTAAAATTATTATAAATCGTTCATAAGGTATGCTCTAGAATGCTATTAAACGTTGCTTTGTTACTCCACAAAAGTAAAACTCTCTGTAGCCCTTATTATGTGGCTCATAAATTACAACAGCAATTTTAAAAGGTCGTTAAAATGCGTCTTCAACCTTGTAAAATACTAATAATTCGTACAAATTCTATTTTTGGCACCCAATTCATAACAAAAATGATATGTTTACCACTATGAATATTTCATACAGCAAAATGCACTTTCCATCATCTACTTTATCCCCAGCGCTAAAGTAGCAACACGAGAGACCTACGGTTTAACATCTGTTGGTAACATGAATGGGAAACTTGTGTGTTGCAGCACAAGTTTATTATACGCTGCCTTAGTATTCCTGGGAAATCAAACAGAAACCATAATCGACGTTCTGCTCAGAAAGCGAGCGCTCTACCAACTGAGCTACCACCACACTAAACATTGTATATACCTTATCAATAGAAAGTACTTCACGACAATTATCTTAAAACGTAAAGTGCACTTCTCTTTATCTAAAGTTTGTAGAAATACTTATGTTAAAATTCGTCATAAGCATTTGATCAGTTACAAAATAACCACTTAAAATATTACAGAAGCGAAACAATATACAGAGCTTTCCGTTGAACAATAAATGATGACAGTAATTTGTAGGAAGCACAAATGAAGAAAAATGCCCGATCTTTTATAAAAATAATGATTGAAACACCGAAAGAGTAAATCGGTATAGTAGTCTACAGAGTCTTCCGTTAAAGGCACCTTATAAAACAATACGAAGACTTTAAAACACCAACATACGAGGGTAGTTCATTATTTATTGTCCCTGATATAGAACTAAAGAAATTCTAAAGACATGGAAAGAACATTACAGAGAAACATTTAAAGAACAAGAAAGAACACAAACTCGGTATTGTATTGAAGGAAGAGAAGAAGGAGGAGAAGGAGAAGCACAAGATGAGGAAGAAGCAAACGAAATAATAACAGAAGAAGTAGAAGAAGCCCTGAAGACAATGAGAAATGGAAAAGCAGTAGGAGAGGACAATATTACATCGGAGCTACTGAAGGAAGGAGGAGATAAACTGAAAGCTTGGATATGGGAAATATATAAGCAGACATGCCATACGGAGACAATACTGAGGGAATGGGAAAACTATATTATTGTCCCAATACATAAGAATAGAAAATCGACAAAGTGTAAAAACTTCCAAGCAATATGTCGTTCGTCAGTAGCGCTAAAAATATACACAAAAATACTAGAAAAACGTTTAAGAGACGAAGCAGAAGTAAGCTTAGTAGAGGAACAAGCAACTTTTAGACCTGGTAGGCAAACACAAGATCACATCTACACAATCAGAACTATAATGGATAAAACATTAGAACTGGGTAAAGATTTATATTTAGCTTTTGTGGATCTATCAGCAGCTTTTGATACAGTACCAAAAGAAGAAATATGGAAAACACCAGAAGAACTAAAAATAAACCAAATTTGCAAAGAACTATTAAAAGCGTATATAATAAGGTAAAAAGCTATGTCAGACTAAATGGGGAAATATCCGAAAACTTTAATATGGAAAAAGATATGAAACAATGGGACAGCCTGAGTCACTATTATTTGTAATATAGATGGACGAACTAATCAAGAAAAGTGAAACCAAAACAAGACCGTCTACTATAGGTCATTACAACCTAACACCGATTAAAACCTTTGAACTGGTTTACGCGGACAACATAGTGCTAATAGCAAGTACGAAAACTGAATCACAAAGAAAAGGTAACATCTGGAAAGCCTACTTAAAACAAAAGAGAATGCAAATTAATATAGGAAAACCAAGATTATACATGTAACAAGAGAAACGGAGGATGAAAAAATAAATATATACGGTGAATGGGGAAAAATTAGAAACAATAAACAAGTACGAGTATTTAGGCCATTTCAAAAAATGGAAAAGTAGACAATGAAATACAAAACCGAATACAAAAGGCAAGCAATATATCCTATCAAATCAACAACACACTAATAGGTAAAAAGGAAGTAAAATGTAATACGAAACTAAGAATTTATAATAGTATATTTCATTAGGAGTCTGGAAATAAAAGGATAAAAAGTAAATTTAGAACATTTTATTTTCAAAGTAATCATAATACATCGTAATAGTACCAAACATGATTAACATTTCTATAGCAACGATATATTTATTACCGGCATTGTTTTATTTTCTGTCAGTTTAATTCATGTTAGTTTTAAAAAATGTACTCGGAAGAAAATTCAGATATTCCTATGAACATATTAGAGCTAGCGGCACAAGCCAGTGCTGATTTGTTACGAGCAAAATCCAGGATTTAGCGCACGGAAAAAAATCGGAGATCGGGAAAAATTTTCCCTGCGCTGTTCTGAAAATGCCACCTTTACGTCTTTGTAAAAACAGATGAAAACAAAGGTGTTTTCAGATAAGTATAATAAAAAACCATATACGCACCTACCCTTACGTATGAAGCTGAATCATGGCCTATGAGAGATACAGATAAGTCAACAATTACAGCGGCCGAAATGAAATAATTACGAAAGATCACAGGGAAAACTAGACGAGGCCGAATAAGAAACAAAAGCATAAGAGATGGTTTAGAACAAATACCGTTACTGAGTGACATAGAAAACAAACAGCTGAGATGGTATGGACATCTAATTAGAATGCCAGAAGAAAGAATCCCCAGAAATACAATGGACATAGGAATAATCGAAAGCAGAAGAGAGGCAGGCCAAGAATAAAATGAGAAGAAAACATAAAAGAAATAGTGCACAGAAGAGGAAGCAACATGCACGAAGTAAGGAACATGGCAAAAAACAGAAACAACTTTAGAAGATGGATAGAGGATCCCAACAACACCCCAACGCTATAATGGCCAACGGGTAAATGATAAAGAAGAAGAAGCAGATATAGAAGCAAATTACTTAGACACTTAAAACAACTTTACTTTTCAACATAATCCTCTAAAAGGTCAACACACTTAGTATAACAATGATACAAAGCGTGAATGCCTTTATAAAAATGACTTAATTTGGGGAACAGGCGAAAGTCACTGAGACCCAAAAATCCATCCAAATCCGTGTTCATTAATCTTAAATTGCTCACGGCATTGAGGAACCTGGCCCGCTTCTCATTATACGACAACGCTTTCGGGATCCATCGTGCCCAGATTTGTTTCAGACGCAATTCATCGGCAAAACTTTCTCAGTGCTTCCAACGGAAAAACCACATATGTATTTCAGCAATATATTTGACCGTAATTCTCCGATCACTCAGTACACTTCATGGACCAAATCAATATTTTCTTGAGTGACAACAGTTTTTGGTGGTGCCACACCTGCTACATGTTGGCACGACTTCCTTCCTAATTTGAAATCCCAGCACCAACCTTAATTACTTGATATGACGGGATAGAATTAACCAACCCTCCTGAAATGTCATTATAAATTTCCTTGCGGTGATAAGACCTTCTTAAAAAGGTATTTTTTCACAGCCCTTGTCTCGAATTTTTGAATTTCATCCAAATCACCAGCACCTTAGTAATGTTAAATGTATAACTTTTATGAACAAGAAGATAAACACCTACAACTTGGCATATATTAACTGACGTTTCTAGGAAAAACAATTATTCATTTATCAGTCAATGCCTTCTATGCTAGGTACAATAATTGATGACTCATCTTCGATTACAGGGTTACTCTTTACAAAAAGGAAAATTATTTTTAAGAAAATTACGACACAAACTAGTATCGTAGTGATTGTAATTGCAGGACAGTAGGAGAATTTTCAAACCAAACACTCTGTAAATTACCCTGGAGTTCCAAAATCTAATATACTATAATTTGCATCTCTGCTTCTTGTGAAAAGACGTATTACGGTTGAAAGTACTAACGTATGAATTAAAACACTTTTGTGGAAGAATGATAAAAGAAATTGCAACTTGTCTCGAAGTTTTAGATATCTATGTAGGTATTTATAAAAATTATGTTATGTAAAATAATTAATTATTGCTGCGAGGTGATCTTTTAGAAATGGTATCAAATTTACCGTAACGCAACACTTTGAATTTCCAAGCTGATTAGAATAATTTGTTTTAACATTCTTATATACATATCTAGCCCGACCTCTGGCAATAATTCATGGTTATTTATATGACGTTTATGAACATTTATGTAAAATACAGGAAAGCATATAGAGGTTGTGTTAAGTACATTAGTTGGCATAGAAGTTTTAAACTGAATATGGCATTTAAATGTTATACTTATAATACTAACAGAGTAAAAACGTTCCAATTTCCTTAAAATAGTTTTAGAATGAACTGACAACATCTGATCCTAATTTACATTTTAGGTGCAAGAAGTAAGTTTGTGAAAAACTAGATATGACAAATGCAGGAAGTTTGCATTTTGATTACAAAATAGGTTTAGGAGATCCTAATATAACATGTTTGGTATGCTGTAGGGAATGTAAGAGTTTAACAAGGGAAATGCGAAAAAACATATATTTTTGGATACATTTTACTAATCTAAATTACCCTAAATGAAAAATTTACATTTTTTTGTAAAACCCTGTGTAATGTATAGGAACAAAATATACCATATTCGGGTGAATTTGGGTGTAGCAAAGTTGTGTATTTATAATTATTCTTCTTACTAATGGCCAAAAAAGGTTCTACAGGGTTGTGCATTTTTCTATGCTTACCACCGGTTAAATTACAGAAAACTTGACCTTTCTGATGACGATTGAGAATCTGAAAAATCCTGGTTATTTTTATTCGTTCCTGATTTATACGAAAAACCTGAAAATTGTGAATTCAGAATAAAATAGTACTCTGTCATTGATGCTAGTTTAATCAAACTTAGTAGCTTGAATGGTTTTGGCCACTCTAACTTGAATGACGTTAACAGAAATTTTGTAGGCCCTTTAGACGTCAAGCTGCAATTTTCATATTTTTTATGGCCGCTATATTTGATTTGCATTTGATGGACAGAAAATTAGCGTTTAAAATTGGTAACCAACATAACGTTTTCCTTCCAAAAACTTATCTGAAATTTAAACATTTTTGTAAATACTTTTAAAATCATGAACGCTATAAGAAACAATTGACACAATACTTAAAGTAACATATTGTATTGCAATTAGTAATACTTCAAAATCTACGTGATATCGGCAAAATGATGCAGTTTACTGTTTAGATATACGTTTTCCAAGTTTATGGCTTGGCACGTTTAGTCCTGTTCATTGGCCTCCACGATCGCCATGCTTATAGCCTATGGATTACTTTCTGTGGAGTAATGTAAAAGACGTTGTGTATTCAACCCCAATGGATAATATCGGACATCTTCGCCTTAAAGCCGAAAATGCCTTTGCCTTCATTCCGAGGCAGACTACCAAAAAGCAGTGGTCGTAATGAATTTGACTTCATCATACTGAAGATCGTCGTAAACATTGAACAAGTTAAATAATTATCTGGTGGTTTTGAATTTATTATTTCGTTATCATTAGACCAATAAAATGTTTGCAGTTTTTAAGGAGTTTGAATGACAGATAAAATCTGTCTTTAATTATTGCTTCAAGTGTTTTTCAAAGAATTCTAGATTTGAACGATTATTTACAGATAATTTAAAATTTTAAAAAGTTTTTTGGACGAAAAAGGTTATGTTGGTTATCAACTTGAAATGCTATTTTTGATCTATTTAATGGTGTGAAAATCCAATATAAAGCCATAGAAAATAAAAAAGTTGACTATTACTGCTTGAAATCTAGAAGGCCTACAAAATTTCAGTCAAAGACTTTCAACTCAGAGTGGTTAAAAACATAGAGTTACCCTTCTTCTTAACCAGTTTTAACGTCTATGCCGTCTTCCGGTTCCCAATGCGTTCCGCCATCTATCACGATCTCTCCATAGCTCAGGATCTATATTTCTTCTGTCCAGTCCATGGTTTTCTTCCGGAGGCGTGTGTCGTTCATTCATTGGACGTGGCTATACCAGGCTAGTTGCTGTGTCTGAGGCTCTTGTATTATGTCCTTTCCTACATCTATTCCTCTAATTGTTTCGTGTCTAATTATATCGTGTTTAGATACTCTCACTGGTCTTCTCCAAAAATCCATCTCTAGGGCGCTTAATCTATTTGCTGGGTTGTTAGTGATTTGCCACACTTCAGCTCCATAAGTAGTGATTGTTTTTACAATGGTCTTATATATTATATGTTTAGTGTTAATATTTATACTTTTGCTCCATAGTATCGAATTCAGTATCGCAATTCCTTGCTTTCATTTTGTCACTCTTTCTGTTATTGCTTCTTCACATATTCCATTCTTGTCTATTTCCCCCCCTAAATATGTGTAGTTATGGCATTTATTTATTTGTTTGCCCGTATCTAATATAATTTCTGGCTTATCCACCCCTATTGACAGATATTGTCTCATGTTAAAATTTATATCCAAACTCCACCGTGTGGTGCGGTTTCCTGGTCATGTATGGAAATGTCGTCGTAATCCTGTGCGATGATCACCTGGTCGTCCGCCAAGTGTAGTGAATACAATGTTGTATCATCATCCACTGGTACTGCCATTCTATTACATTTTCCTCCCATATTTATAGAGGTACCCAGTTTTTGAAACAGCATCATGGTGTGATAGATAATAATTTAATTTAAAAATCACAACTTTTAGTTTTTTCGTAATCAGTTAGGAACGAATAAAATAGTTATTTATATTATTATAGATTATAGATTTTAAATTGCCATTAAAAAGCGAAAATTTCTCTATTTTAACCGACACCGTAACACACCCCATTTCCGAAATACCAATGGTAAGCATCGAAAAATTCATCACTCTGTATACCGTGATCCCGTATTAGTAAGATTTGAAGAAAAAGATCTAAACGCTGCTAAGTTCTAAGGAACAGCCAATGTGAAAGTGCGAAGTAGTCTCTTCTCTTCTCTTCTCTCTTATTTTGCACATTTTCTAAATACATGGTTGTTGAACATTAAGACAAACATTCAAATTGATTTATCGCTTCTACTTGTCGATTAACATGCGAATCAGCCTCTCTGTAAATTTCTAAACGAGTTTTTGCAATAAGTTGAAGTTAATATAGCTGTGAACTTGCTGATTGAAAAATAAATTATATCACAGAATTATGTTAAATTCAAATAAAGTTATGCCAATGTGTCAGAGCCTTGTTTTTCGAAAATTGATATGCTAACAAAGTATTAGTGTTATTTCCCACTTTTGAATAACTTTGTATAATGCTTTAATCCAGGAGGTAGCAAACATTTAATAATATTACTGAATTTGAAGCAGCAGATTTAACGTTGTAACGTTCCGCGAATATAGTTCTTCGAAATCTACTAACTCTGGTAACTAATCTGTGTAGAAGCGTCTAATTACATCAATGGGGTTTCTAAGGGGAAAATTGCATATATTAATAAAAACAATAATATTAAATCCCTTGAAACTTGAATGGAAATGGAATTATATAGCATGTTTTATTAAAAAATGTTGTAAGTACATTAGGGATACTATAAATTACCAGCTGTTAGCTATAATTCGTTATTGGCAATTAATTACATATTCAGCCAATTATATCCAGTTCGGCATGAGTGTTACAGGTAAATCTATTATCGAGATGATACTTTGTTCAATAAATCCTACTTCGTCAGAACACTCAAATTCTATATCAGTTAATAAGCCTTCGATTTGTTCTTAAACAGTAATTAATTAAAATTAATTAATCGTACATCTGTACCACAACATACTGACAGGAATGTTTTTGGGCTAAGCTTTCAGTAATCGAAAGGAAACACTTACGGCCAACGTACTGTTATTTGGGTTGGTGAAATTAGTAACGTACACAAGGTTAGGGCCAACATGATATTTGTCGCTACATTATTAGAAATATATAATTATTTATTGACGTGAAGGTCGCAATTGAAGTATATATACTAGGAGCTGTCTTTCACTGATACAGTTATTCAAGATCTAAACCAAGCAGCTCAACGATGAAAGCTTTCGTAAGTTACCAATAGTGTAGGAATATTCTAACCCTTAACAAATTTATAATATTACAGGCCGTAGTTATTTTTACCTGCCTCGTAGTATATGCTAGGGCTGTGCCCTCTGGCTACTGGGGTCATGGCCATGGACATCTTCCTGTTGTAGGAGCCTCTGGAATTGTAACCAGTGGCGGAGCAGCTGGACCCACAGGAGTTGTAAACGGACATGGAGCTATTGGACCTAATGGAATCCCCAATGCTGTTCATGGGCATGGTGGCGTGTTGGGTATTGGATTAGGTGGAATTGGATTGGGCGGTGTTGGTCTTGGTGTAGCTGGAATTGGACACGGTGGATGGGGCGGTGATGATGGTCAATGGCACGGGGAAGGTCTCTTGGCCTCCCAAGATCACGCTGGACATGGAGTTGGTATCCTCGGACATGGACTTGGATTAGGTCTTGGTCTTGGTCATGGTGGCCATTGGTAAACCAAAAATTTATTACAAACCACATACGTGTACAATAGTTAAAAAAAATACAGGAAAACTCCGAAGTATTATCCCACGTGTATATTATTTAAGACTGTTTACTACATCTGCGTTCTTTACATTTGTCTGAGATAAATTGTTACCCATTTACATCGACTGCTTCTCATAGGATTGTGTTTATATCTATATGTATATTTACCATATTATTTAAAATGTTTTGTAAATAATTTAAATTATGTTCAAATAAAGCAATATTTTTTAAAAATACTTTTTATTGTAAATATTTAGAACTATGTTTCGAACATTTATACCCTAATACATGAATTTATTTATTCTGCAAATTTTATCGCGTTTAGGAGTAGTTGTAAATAATGGCGTTGCATAAAAGTAAGAGTATAACCTCGCAAACTACGATCTCTAAGATGCCTAAGATGACTGGAAAATACGCCGAAAAAGTTACCCAATGTCAAATGGCTTAAACAAGTATAAAGCGGCTTGTAAAAATCTACATAACCTCACAATATAGTAAAAAAAATTAAAATTAACAGAAATAGTCTTAGTTTTTGTTACATATACATATTATAAATTGAGGAACCAGACATTTCTTCACTTTGATTATGTAAATATCGTTTTTATTAACATACAGGGTGACCGTTTTTCGAGTTTAACCATGGGGATCTCGGTTATTTGAAGAGATACGAAGAAGGCTAAATTAGGGCAAAGTTGCGCAATTAGAAGTCTGTTAAAATGACCTTTTCAAATTTCGAAAATTCCGAATGGTTTCGAAAAT
>JABXWE010015203.1:0-22697 GCA_014611495.1 Limonius californicus
AATAGTCATGAGATGTTCATAAAATATTCAAAATTAATTGAAGTTATATCACGTTTGTGATGAACAAGAAATATTCTACGAATATTGGAGTCAACTATTAGTTATATCTCGATTCATGAGTTTCAGGAAATATTTATAAATTGTTTGAAACAAATATGACCTTAAACTCGTTTTCTAATAGTCATGAGATGTTCATAAAATATTCAAAATTAATTGAAGTTATATCACATTTGTGACAAACAAGAAACGTTCTACGAATATTCGAGTCAACTATTAGTTATATCTCGATTCATGAGTTTCAGGAAATATTTATAAATTGTTTGAAACAAATATGAGCTTAAGCTCCTTTTCAGATTTGATTTGATTAGTTATGATTTTTGATGAACAAGAAATATTCGTCGAATGTTCAAGTCAAGTATTAGTTATATCTCGTTTCATGAGTTTCATGAAATATTTATTAATTGTTTGAAACAAATATGAGTTACAGCTCGTTTTCTAATATTCACGAAGTATTCATTGAAAGTTCAAGGTAAATATCACGTTCTATGATATTTTGGAAATACTTGTTAATTATTCGAAACTAATACCATAATATTCAGGGAATATTACAAACAAACATCAGTTATATCACGTTTTCTAATATGAAACAACCGTTCAAAAAAATGTATATACTTTTAGGTCTTTCAAGGATATTGTTAATACATATAAAATATTTGCATAGCATAATATTATACAAATATTATAGGAAGACATAATTGGTGCATGGACGTTTTACTGTGACGTTCAAGATTGCGACTATCACTCTATCGTCGGTTGCGCTTACCTGTAGTTACAGATACAATAGTGTAATCAGATATTATAAGTTTCGTTTTCTCTTGTTGTGTCTATGTTTTCCATATGGTGAGACCACCGATGACATAAAATTAGTTTATTCTTGTGTTAGTGATTGTTTGGGTATTTTGAAATGTTTGGTTATAAACAATGTCCGAATATTTATCAAATTTAAAACTTTTTACGATTATTGTACATGTTAAATTAAATTACTGATAGACAACTACGACTCTAGTTCCGCAATGTTAGCTGAAAATTTACTTGCAATGCGTTATTTTAAATATTAGCAATTTGCAATTATTTGTTCATTGAATAAACATCTAAGGTAATATTTATATAGCGGTCAATCTGCAGTTGTATTAAATGACCTTGAAAACGTCTTGCTGAAGGTCACCAGACAAATGACACAGAACTAGTAATAGTTTTAAAATCCATCGTCATCATTACTTTTTACTTTTGAGTGTCGGAGTTTTCACTTCTACCTGACTTGGTTGAAGACGATGAATCCCATCTGGTCTTGGAATGTAAAAAAAAACTGTAACGTTCGTCGTTGTCAACATATCTTTCAGAAATTTTAGTTATATAATGTTACACTAAGTAATGACCTTTTTAAATTGGCATTACCTCACAGTTGCTCTTTAGCTTCAATTTTGATAATGCTTCGCAAACTAAAAAATGGGATGGCGAACCTGCGAATAGTGTAAGAGCGGCGTTTAAATTTATTGTAAAAGCACTTCCGATTCCGACAGAAGTTGCTAAAGTTATTGTCTTCGGAGTAAGCCTAGTGGATTTTGGAAGTATTTATAGCAGAGTTCGACGCAGTGCGTATCTCACAAGCGATAGATTGGATCGCAGATGTGTGGGAGCGTCGGAAGTGTGGAGAGGCCGAGTCCGCCGGATAGACGCGATGAGCCTTCATAACATCCTCAGATTTTCTGACTGTGCTGCTGCTGCTGCGCTGCCACCATCACCTTACACGCCTAGCCTTATCCTTGTTCTTACATGAAATATCATCTCTTTTTCTGTCTGCTTTTCTTTCGGTTTAATATATTCCAAGCGGTGCCCGTTGTCAACCAAATGTCATTTCAAACTCTCTGTTCTATGTCGCTTTGTTCGAGATCAAACCAAGCGAATGCTAACGGAAAACCTATTTGAAAACATATTGAAATAATCAGACCGCTGTCGTTTGCTTGAGATAGCAATTATTTCTAGTTTCAGAAAAAAATCCTCGACCTTGAACCTCTACGCTTTTAGAAGATATCGAAAGGAATAAATCGGCAGTACAATATTTTCAATACTTTCTCTATTAGGAGAATATCGAAACATATCGATTTCCCCATAATTTTATGTTGTAATGTAGTACTGTAAGTGCAACTAAACAATATACTAAAATATTAAAACATATCAATATTTTTTGGTATCTATATATCGATATCGCGATATTTCCAATGTCGATAAATAAAGTTATCGATGCTACCCATATCCCGGGATTACCGATATATCGAGATTTCGATATGTAATTTTTTAAGCAAGTATCAGCGTTTATCATAATAAAAGTTGCTACAAATCGAATAAATGACGAAATAAACTCTACTGCGTTAAAAATTTCAAACTACTTAATTTCTTTGATATTGGGAAATTAACTAAAGTTTATTTTGATTATTCGATAGTTATTATTATCATAAGGTTATGACTGGGTAATTTTGATCTAATCGATAGCTACGGTGATATTTATCTTAGTTCTAAATTAATATCCCTATAATTAATATTATAATTATAATTGCAGTAGGTACGATATACCCAATGTAGTATTAGGAAGCTGAAAATTGAATGAAAACGTAATTTAGTTAGAAGAAAATTATACATAAGAATCCTGTTTTTCCTTGAACGTTTAGATACTGCTTGTGTTACCACCGTTTATGTTTGTATGGATAAAAGAATTTTAAAGTATTTTCGAAATTCGCCATTAAATAATTCTCTTTCTTGTATGGTTTGTAGACTATATTCAGTATTTTGAAAATAGTTTACATATTTTAATTTCTGTTTTAATTTATAATTCAAATATGTAACATACCCACAATCACACAAAAAGATCATTGCGAAAATTTAGCACGATAATCTTATATCGTCCACCCGTACACTTACTCAAAAATGTAATGGATTTTAAGACCTTTTTTTATTGTAACTCATTTTCTTCTAAGCATGCCATGTGTTCCTTCTTTTTTTTATAACAATTACACTTCGCGAATTTCAGTTGAATAATTGGGCTCGGGGTTTTACTTTTCCACAACATCTCTAGTCTTAGCTATTAGGTACACTCAAACCAGAAGAATTTCTACACTGCGATACAGGAAACATAAGGACTAAAGACGAATTGTACAACACAGTAGGATTTAACAATCATTTGACGGAGAAGATCACTCATCTTTGGACAACGACAAAAATAAATGATTTGGGTTTACAAATAAATTACATACTAGTTCTTATTATTTATTAGTTTTAAATGTCAAGTTTATAATTCCCGCTTATCTATGTAGCTGGAATGATTTGGAATGTCTTGTACCACCCTCTTTCGAACCGATTTTATGGGTTCTCAATTGTTTAAGTTCTGTTTACATTATTTTGAAAATTGTCGAACTTATTCCCAAAATTTCCTCAAGTTTGTTGTGCACGAAGTTTACTATATATTGCTGTGTTACAACAGGCTCTAATGAAGATAACTTTACTTATTTCTAAATTTAGTAAAGCTATATTAAGCTACCATGTGCAAAAATAGATTGTTTAGCCACATTTAGATCAAATACGTAAGGATTTAGTAGTTTCCGATGATAAGTTGGCATCGTAAAGCTGTGTAACTTGAATTCTAGGTTCTTGATTGGGCTGTAATTGTTCACAATCATGTACATAAAGGTGTAGAGAACACTTTTCAGTCTTATTTGTGCATTCTTGAGCTGTAACCAATAAAATATGAGTAAAAGTGTAATCATTTTGACAGCTACATACCAAATTGTAATTTTGTTAAACTTTAACTTTCCTTTTGTGAAAAATATATGTATAGGAATGTGTTAATATGTCTTAGGAAGCTATGAGTTGATTTTTATCAACATTTAATGTAAGTTTAAGAATTTACTTAACAATTATGGTAAAAATATGTGAATTTCTAAGTGCATTATTGAAAGTATACCAAATGAGGTGTCAAAATGTTCATTTTTTAATGTGTAACACACTAGTAGAGGTCTTACAAAATCTCGTGGAAGAGCGCAGAAAGAACAAAAGCCGTTCGTGTTCAGGTTACTACACCGCCTAAAAATATTGCCATTTGATGACAGTTGACAGCTGCACATCTCACGTGTATCAACTTATATCTTCGTTTTCCCAGGTTTTTCCATTCGTAATTAAACAGATTTTGTCAAAACTACAGTGAAGCGTGTTCATTACTGCATAGTAAGTGTAAAATACTGTTTTAAAAACTTATTTACAATATACTTACAGAATTTTTAAAATGAGTAATCATGGTAAACTTGTGCACAGTCAAGGACGCCAAATAATTTATAACGTTTATAACTTGAATATGCTTTCTTTAAATCCTGCATTCTTTTTATTTTAATCATGCTCATTATGCTTATTGATAAATATAAAACCTACCATTAATACTATTGCAGAATAAAATAAATTTTAGATTTATACATTTTCTTGGAATTCATTGAACTAAACGGTCAATGTTTTTAGGTTCCACTGTAACAATCGCCCGCTATTTCAAGCGCTGCCTTTGCGTATCTCATCTTCCACGAGATTTTGTAAGACCTCTATTTTTTAATCCAATAACAAATTATTTATAAAACAGTTATAGTAATATATAAATATTTGTTAAAATTTGGTCATTTTATGTTTAGCCCTGATTGGCTGATTCCGTTGGAATCGCGTAACGTTTTTGTTGTTTGTAGACGGTTGCCTTGGCAACGGGCGAAAAAAGAAGAATTTAGTCTGTAAAAAAGTTGATAGTTGCAAAATTTCCATCAAGCTGTAAGCCCCTTAAAATGCAGCTTCCTTAAAATTTATAAATTACTGTAATAAGTTTTGAAAATAAAACAAATCGTTTAATGTTTGTAGATATTCGAAGGGGCTTCATTAACTTACGGCCGAAATTTTGGTGAATTCCAAGAAAATTAGAATTTCGTTGCAGATTTTGAAAATAGCATCCATCGATCGTCGAATGTTTGCTGATCGTCATTCTGTTGCATGTTAATCAACAAAATTGGTTTGTCAACCAAGAAAAATTTTATCAATCTTGGATTATGATTCCTGATCTACAAGATTACGAAGATTTGAATACAAACATTCATCAGCATATAAAATTGGAATAAATAAAAGTGCTACGATATATTGAAATTCATAAAAACTCCTTCCCAAAAGTGTTTTTCGAATCAAATTTAGATGTTATAATTTTTTTGCCCTGTTGTGCATAGCAGAAACTAGCTAAGCTTTGCCTCACACATCCTCGACACTGCGCAAAAGATAAAAACGAGGATCATGATAATAAATGAACTAAAACAAGAACTAAGAGTGATTTATGGGTTATTCAAATTAATGGAAGTAATGTAAGCTTAATATTTAATTTTAGTTTAAATAAAGAACATTCCACTGCAACATTTACATCAAGCATCTGCTCATGTACCATGTGCTTGCTATCAACCGTTTTGTGTATGCTAGCGCGGAGAATCGCGAGTAACGAAATATACTCAAGATTTGAACCAAGATCAAGTCCATACATCAAGGCTATAGTAAAAAAGGTTAGTTTCAGTGAATAAAAGTTTTTTTAGGTTATAACCGCTATTTATTTGTCATCCGTAAATTTGTTCAAAGTTAATTTGTTTTGTTATTTAAAAACCACTTATAATTCCAATCTCAATTTTGCAGAATACTTTTCGAATTTTCAAATATTTTTTTTATTTCCTGTACCTCTGTGTGTTTACCTTGTTCCATAGCGTTCGAAACTACACAGTTTGCTCCAACTACAACAGTGACCCTGAGATCATATCATACGGTTGGTGCGAAGTTTATTTAATTTATGTGATTGTTAAATAATGTATTGATTGATTTATTTATTATGTTCCAATTTCTGGTTTAGATGGTAAATAAATAGTGTATAGCATAGCAATATATTAAGATAAACCCAATTTCACTTTTTCTTTTAGTGTATCAGTAGCCATGAAAGGTAGTTTCTGCAAACTGGTGAACAGCTTTTTCGTCTGATTGGAAATAAAGCTCGTATTTAGGGATGCAAGCATATTTTTCAGAGGTTAAAGTATACTGTTGGAATTTCTGGAAACCTTCTTTTCTTCCAGCTTAGGAAAACTTATCATTTTGGTGACGTAAGAAGTCAAGTCGGCTGACCTTCATCATCTTAGAACTAAAATCTAGAGGTCATGACCTGAACCACAGAAGCTACATACATAAGCAAAATAAGCGCTACTGAACGCCATTATTTACTCAAGTTCCATCTACAAATATATCAAACTATAAATCTATTAAAACAAAGTGTTCGTCTCAACCTTCGTCTACACTTGATCAGAAGATTATACATCTAAATGCAAAATTCACGAAATTGTAGTGGTTTCTTAGACCCAAGTCATCTAGGCGTCGAAGTCTGGGAGGTTGCATGAGTCACCTTGGTTCTGGCATTTTGCGAGATGTTTTTTATGCGAGGTATGTAGATCGGGCATTGACATCATAATTTGAACAATATTAGTTGCATGTGTTATCTGAACATCGTCACGTTAATGACCGTATTTGTGAACTTTAACGCTTTATATCACCCAGATGACGCAATCAACTGGGCATCGTCATTTGGGCGCCTTCATCGTTTTGCCATAATCTGTATGAGTTATCTAGGTACCTTTTCGGATTGATAACATCCACGCGATGGCGCCTGTACCTTCTGAACCCTTAATCTTGGTGACGGTATCTTAGCGACGCTGTATTTAGGTGCAATTTAAAGCTGTCACCTTGGCGCCAAAATGTATTACTACTGAACGGCTTGTTAACGCCTTCATCTTGGTGACATGACGATTTCATTATCCACTTTAACTACATCCGCTATGTGATGTCATTTGGGTAACGTCAAATGTACAGCGCGTAACATCGTTATTTGGTGCATGCAAGGCATCTACACGTTACAATCTTAACGTAATCATCTAGATGATTTCACTTGTCAACCTCATCTGAAAATACTCATATTGTTTCCCTAATCTGGATAACTCATCCGGATGCTGTCACCTTATTGCGTTAGATGGTGGTATAAACGTATAAATGTTGACGAATTTTGGTGCAACGACACGTCACCCCCAATACATGTAGCAAAACATTTTTGACAGTACCTACCACTTATAAACTGTTAATATATAGGTAATTAGGGCTAATTGGAAATAGACGGTCTTAGCTTTTTTAGCATTTCTAAATTCTGCAGCGTCTATTTGACAGGTTTCACATGAGGACCTACCTTGCGGCTTGGAAATAACCGTTAAAATTAAACAGTAGAATAATCACATATAAGACGATTACGGAAAAGTTTCGTTGGAAATAAATCATCGTCAAAAAATAGCTAAAAAGGACTTTGCAATAGTCATGAACGTTTTTTCAATTATAAACCAAAGGTTACCACGAATTTTCAAAATGCAAAAAAATATTTATTCAAGTATAACGAAGATATCCAAGTCGAAATTTACTACAGATCGTAACGAACCGTTAATAATCCAAGAAGGAGTCGGACATAATAATCTAAATTTTTATGCAAGCTCTAAGATTTGCGGTTCGATAACAACACTTTTACTTGATAAACATTATACACATATTTTACGCCAAGTTGAACGAGAAATGAAAGATGTTATCACTTTTTCGCTTGCACGCCTTCATTTTTGTGTTCACTCAAATAATTAATTTATCATTCAGAAGTTACAGGCAACAACTGCACGAAAGCAATTTATAATTTGACTCCGTCACTATAACCGACAGATAATTGTTTTTATGTTAATGAAATTAAATATACCAACAGGTAAGCAGCAGTTGTGAAAGCGTTAATATTATTATTTGACTATTATCTTTATTGTATATAATTATTTTGGTTACATTTATAAACTTTTCCTTTATTGAAGTTTTTCATACCGAACTAAATTTTCTTGGTGAACAAACACTTTTGCGGCAGAAAATCAACAGAGTGGGCGTAATCGATAATCAATATTCCCATATTATGACCCGTGGCGTAGGTGTCTATTCTGGAAGATTGTGGTGGTAAGTAACAAAATAATTGCAAACCGTGTCGTAAATTGAAGTCATTCCGTATCTTTGCTTTGATGAAATTACTCCTGTATTTGATGGTTGATATGCAGCCTCTAATTTATGTTCTTGGATTAGTGTTAAACCGCCAAAGAACCGCCAGGTATTTATTCACAGCATCACTGCTGGTATATTAATTTTTTAATTATTGGAGTAGAACTAATTTATTTGTAATGGAATATGTTTATTTTTATAATGTAATTTGGAGCAATTAACACTGCCTACCTACATCACTAGTATTATCGAAAAGCTTCCGGTTCTCTTACACTACCGGCAAACTAGATTGAAAGATTTTAACACAGTGTTGGGAACATTTTACGATGCGTTATGTATTCATGAACTATTTGGTTTATCACCTAAATGATATAGATTCGAAAATAATTATAATAATAAAATAGGATTAACATTCCCAACAAGGTCATTTGTGAATTTCAAGAGGGTCATTTATGAACGTCAAAAATGGAAATCTGCCACAACGGTGTATATTTGATACAAAATATGAGACAGTTATTGAAATTTTTCATGAACTGACAAAAAACTTTACCTACTCACCTTTTCTCAGTCGCAAAATAGAAAGAGAATTGAGGAGTAAAATGAGGAGGAGAAATGAAAGGGACGCTCTACAAAGGCATAATACAGGGAAGAAGAAGAAGAAGAAGTGAACCGGAATCCAGAGGCTAAATGTAGATGAAAATAAAATATGTAAAGAAGGAAAGGCACAGGTGAACTAAAAAGAATATGAAGAAATAACAATAGGGATGAACAAGAAATGTACGCAAATATTGAGTAGGCAACTGGTGAAGAACAAGTAAATATAAGTTGAAGTATTATTCTTACCATTACAACCCGTTTCTTAATAATTTTTGACCATGGAAAATCTTTCTGCTATGTTGTTGGAAGTATTTTCATTAACCCCAAATTAACAGATATATTGCATTATTTGACTAAAGAAGTATAAAATAATCAAATAGTATCATCTAGGAAAATGGCTCCTGATAGAATAACTAAAATTAAACATTCATTTTTGAATCTATTAACACTTACACGCTTATCATTTCCGGGTTGACATACTTTTAAAACTACTCGACAAATTCGTATAAGTGTGTCGTAAGTGTACTTCCAATTTTGTTCGTTTCACAGCCCGTAGACGATCATGTACAATAACCTTAGATAGCGTATATAATACTCTGACGTACTAGTACGTGCCAGTGCTATCATTCTCAGCCGACTGACGTACATATACGACCAATACACGACACAGTTCTTTCCAGACGCCGACTGGATAGTGTAGAGAGTTAATTAGATCTTGCAATTTGCATACCTTCAGAAATGCCACTGCTAAGTTGTTGTTATTGTTACTATTATTGTTAATATAGTTCCGCCTATGGGCTGTAACTGATGAGGTACCCTTTGTCCTTATCGCCGGGATCACCCTAGAAACAACTACCCTTATATAAAATGATTGGATTTATTAATTACTTCGTACTACAAGACTATAACAACTTATTCTAAAGCATTGTACTAAACTACTTACAATAATACAGATAGATACAGCGCCATTGCTAGGTTTGTTATTGGGAACACTCTCTTCTATCAAACACCCACCAACAACTGCCAACTATTCACTATCTACTATATTCATTATTTCAATCTTAAGTGTCCTTTTATGAATTTTCTTTTGCACCCATAAGCAATGACCTGGTTATTAGTCAATTTCCCTTATCAAGAGTATTACTTATTCCACATTGCCTAATTTAATATTCTAATGTACTTTGAATTTGCTGAGTAAAATGACATCACTACTTGCAACATAAATGTGTATGCAAGTAATTGCTATCACATTACAACAGCTATGCAGATATAATAATTTAATTTAGAATTTTGGATATTGGGTTCGCAACAATATGTTGCCAGTTAGAATTTTTCCTGTGTGTAGTTTAGCAGTTTCTTCTTCCTTTGGCTTTAAAAACCTAGATGGGATTTATCCCACAACTTTCTATTATTTGCCGATTCTTGCCAATGCGACACTCTTATTGTTCACAAATCTTTTTAACTCCATCTAACCATTTTTTTCGTGGTCTCTTATATTTTTTCCTGGGCTTGATAGTAGAATGTGTCCATATTACTCATTCTATCTTTTCGTCGATTTCGTGATTCATTAGGGTTCTATACCTTCCATCTTCATTTAGTTCTGCAATTATCGATAGCAATTTACTGTTTATCAATCTAAGTGGAACCCATGAGAAAACCGTAAACCCTTAAGAGCTGATACGAACTGAATCTGTATTAAACACGATTAGTTTAAGAGGTAAGTACTTTTCCATAGCTTCATCTTGGAGTTAAATTAATTGGTAAACTTGGTTCAGTTCCAGATTCAAGCAATATGCTAGAACTACGAGTCTTCATATCTTACTTCTTTCAAGATTGCTATATCTTCAAATGACGAAAGAAGAATAATGGAATAAAATGAACAGAACCAAGAAAAACAAGCAGAACAGCATCAAGATTGGCAAACAGCAATAGACTGACAGAGGAAGACTGAGAGTATATAAATTAAAATATTTATTATACCATCAAAATTTGTTTTTTTTTTTGCTTTCTTGATCAAGGTAACAGAACTGTTTAATATGTAGCTGGAAATATTGCAATTAGTCATCTAATTAAAAATGTCTCGCCGTTTCAAGTCGTATAAAAATATCATCTAGAAAACATATAATGGCTGTCAGATAGAGTAACAAAAACCAATTCATGATTCCTGCTATTAGTAATAACATCTTGTAAATTTCATTATTTTCAAAAAGGCGTATAAATATTTTATTTATTAACTTCAAAGCTTTCCTAGTTTGTTGAACGATTTAGGACTGCTGGTTACCACTTACCAATCTAATTACAGACGAAGCCAACATCCCTTAAGAGAGAGTAGGAATCGAAGTTGGGTCGGTCGGATAAGTAAGAGGTAAGTAATTTAACCAACCCTGCATTTTAGATGTTATATACAGATATAGATAAGTGGAAATATCACCTCAATAGAATGGCTGAAAATAGTCTACCACGAATATATTACAAATATAAGCCTAGGGGGCAACGAAAACCTGGCAGACCGAGGAAGAAGTGAACGGATCAATAATAAAGTTTCGTAGTGTGGAGAAATTCCCAAAAATTCTTGAAAAAAAAAAGAATAAGAAGAAGAAAAAGTCTATTCGACGAACAGAATATAAGTATTTAATTAAATAGTGCAGAATAAATTAACACATTTTTACCACACTACAGCAAATCTAATTAAGAGGATCCTAAACCGACCTGGTAATTCTAAATAAGATGTAACCTTTTACATCAGCAAACAATTATATTGCTCTCCCTGTCCTTTCGAGGGCTTAGGACCGTTTACCTGAGCGCCGAAAAGCGAGCTGCAGTCCTTGTAATAGCCAATGCGTGTAGTACGAGTATATCATAAAAGAAGTTTTTTGAGCAGCCTTTGTATTGTTCCGACGTAAGAAAATTAGATTATTTTTGACAATGGGGTTGTGTGAATTACGTGAGCGGATGGTAGTTTGCAATACGTTAAAAATTACTAAATTTAGTCCATATGTGTCATAAACGTACGTTGACTGTACCATAATTTTACTCTACTTTTTTGCAATATTTTATTATTATTAACGTTGTACTTCTTCTTACTCTTTTTCATCTTACGTGTTTTCTGCGAGTTAAAAACCTCAAGTTGAAATGTTGCCTATTAACGGAGCTACAGTGACAATAGAAAACTAATTTTAGCTTATTTGGGTCTTTTGGCAATTAACGTAAGAGCATGTGGTTTATGGTTTGGTTCAGCTGTTACTGCCGACTGCCCCCAACTAACGAACGGAAGCTGCACCCCGACTCATGACCCACAGCGCTAAGAACTATTAAGTATCAAATTCCATCTTCTCATAAAGATACACAAATTTCGTTGAATTACTGGTTCAGCCTCAAACAACAGGTGAGAACTCCGAATATCCGTTCCGTGCTCCCTGTGGATAGACTTGACTAGACTAGATTTGCGCCTTTGCACTTTCGGTCATAATTTCCCGTTTGTGTGGTTTAAGTTCTTATGATTGTTTCAATATTCATCGTTTATACATTCCAATCAGTATGACTAAATATTTAGTAATCATTATGAAGTCTTACGCAAACTGGAAATGTTGCATACGTTTTCCAGTATAAAAAACAGTAACATGTTTAAGAACTTTTTGTTCAGCAGACTCTATTTATGAATTTTGACACAAGAGGAATGCTTTCTGGTTTCTTTGACATCATTGATAAGATCCTTTTCCTCAATATATTGATGTTGATACTAAATATTCCGGCATATGGGAAACGCAAAGTTCAGCTGCTTAGATCATCAACGTTTTCCTAGAATCGCGCTATTTGGAAGCAAGATGTTTTCATGTCATGGCATAATATTGGCGCAAGCGAAGGGAACATGCAAACAAACACCAAAATAGGATACCCACTAGTGGCAGCAGTCGAATTTATTTCGGGTACAAAGTATTTCACAAGATCTTACAGACATTGTTTGTTTACGTTGTATAATTTATAGCCTATAAATGGCACTCATCGCCAGCAACTGTCTGTTCAACGACCTGGGACGGTTGGAGTCTTGTTGACTTCTGTTTTATAATGTTTATAGTAACGTCAATTCTCACGTTCTGTCGCTGTTTAACAGGCACTCATATTCGAAAATGTTGTTAATTATTAATATGAAGTCAAGGTTTAATTCTCATCATGAATCGCATGTTTACCCAGCACGTGCCTTTGCTATCTGAAAAGTGATCAAACGTAATAACTTCGCGTGAACTTGATATATTATCAAATATTGCTTTTCAGCTTGTTCGATCATTATATATAATCTATGATTATAATATAGAATTGTAAAAGAACACACGTTATACTGGTTACTAGTTAAGTAATTTCATACCCTACAGTTTTCTCGCTATTAATTATTGTTCGGCAGTTTAATCTATGTGTCAAACACAATCCAAGGTTGTAATTAAATTTTATTTGGATGATTGCATGCTGAGAAGCTTTATTTAATGACCCGCTTCTAAAATTAATCGACGAACTAACTTTCTAAATCATAAACTTCAAAATTCTCAGCGTTGCCTCTACGAGCACAACAAAGTTTAGTTAAGTCAATTGTAAATTATCGATTAATATTGTTACTAATCGAAAATTTACAATTGTCGCTGTTATAAAAATATTTATTAGTACGTTGTCTATTTTCAATGGAGGTAGGGATGAATACGGGCTTAGACAGGGCAAATAGAGAGGAAGGGTGAAAAAATAGAACTGGATAGGAATAAATAAGTTGAGGGACTGAGAATAGCAACAGGAAGTTAAGAAATCCCCTGCGAGGGATAGTTAGGAAATAGTGGAAAAATAAGTTTGAGGCTATTATCTTACCTTATCTTATCTTATCTTATCTTATCTTATCTTATCTTATCTTATCTTATCTTATCTTATCTTATCTTATCTTATCTTAACTTATCTTATCTTATCTTATCTTAATAGTGGAAAAATAAGTTTGAGGCTATTTTCATTAAACATGTTTAAAACATTGTTGGATTAATTATTATGTTCGTTTGATTTTGCCGCTTCTTACGGATTAAAGTCTTATTTTATTGACCGCTCTTAAGTCGATGACTATCTTATTGTTTCCAAAGGTTAATTTATGGGAGGCCGCTTTTTCGAAACTTAAGGGAACGCTGACTTGTATGTTTAGTCTGTATAAATAAGCCGATTGAAAACATTTCTTACAATCCTTTGTCTGCCC
Source organism: Limonius californicus (assembly GCA_014611495.1). Classification (NCBI taxonomy): domain Eukaryota; kingdom Metazoa; phylum Arthropoda; class Insecta; order Coleoptera; family Elateridae; genus Limonius; species Limonius californicus. The sequence continues at coordinate 13,973 of JABXWE010015203.1, forward strand.
TGGAATTCCTATGCTCATCCGGAAGTTCCACGTGTTAATTTGTTCTAGAACTCTTGCAACATATTTCGTATTATGGCGAAATACTTCCAGCTGCTGGATATTCGCGTTGTGTGTTTCGGCAGTCGAATTAAGATCTCCGTTGAACCCAGTTGCTCGTTAAGACCTCAGTGTCGACAAGTATTGAAAGTGAGTGAGCCCAAGCTGCTGAGGGTGAACGCACGTGGTGTTGGGCCAGAGTTTTTTTGGCAGCGCTTCTGCTAACTTAAGTTACCTTATCGCTTTTCTTGCCTGGGGCAGAAAATTCTCGACATTGAGTCGGATTACATATTAGCAGTGTATTGCGCTTTAGCTAAGAGAATTTAGTGAAATTATAATAATAATATAATAATAAGTTACCGGTAGGCCTGTACAATACTTATGTAAGAGAAGTAGTGTAGAAGGAAGAGCGAGAGAGAAAGAGCTGAGAAATATACGATCGAAACGAGAAACAGTCGGCTATTATTTTTGTAAATTTTTTGAGCAGGGAGAACCAGATGGAAAGGAGAGAGTACAAGAAAATTAACATTCAAGTAATACCTGTATGTGTGGTGGTAGCTCTCTTTCTTTCTGAATAAAACGTCGATTCTGGCTTGCGTTCGAAACCTAAGCAGAACTACGCAGATTTATAAAAATCTTATCTGCAACCCACCACACACAATTTCCCAATCCAGCTTGCAAACGTGGGATCTTAATGCTAAACACCTTCTCTGGAATTTCTGTGATTCTGATTGGACGTTAATCTGTAGGTCCACCGTGTTTCTACCTTAGCGCTGAGGAGAAACACGTGGCAGAGAAGAGGCCGATGCCCAGCAGTGGGACGGAAAGGCTGTTGATGGTGATGATTTTAATTTTTGGTCCAGTTTGCAGAAAACTGTTTGGTATATTGTCGAAATCATTGTAACTAGTCATCTCGTATTACGTCAGTACCATCTAGAAAATATAATGGCAGAGATGAAGACGAAACGCATGAAGAGTGTTCGAGATGAAGGAACAGAAAACGTCATGGACATACCACCGGGGAGTAAAAAGTTATAACGAGACTGCAGAGTAAAGGAAGAAAAATACCTTTATTAGGCTTTGTAAATTGGCAGAAGTGACAACGAAAAAAAAAAGGAAGGAGTACATTCAAGGAAGCAGCGAGGAAGTGTAAACTAGATGGGGGGTACAGTGAAAACGATACAGAAAAATATTTATAAACTTGTCAATTTAATAAGTTGTTAATAGAATTGAGTAAATAAATTTAAATACAAAACTTCATTCCCCATCAGTTTAGATAGCAATTTTTAAAAAGTGGTTTATATTTCAATTTCCTTAAGATAACAGAACTTAAAACACAGAACACCATATTTAAGATTATTACAACGTAGGAAAATGGTAGTCAAATCAATAAAACGTGTAAATAAATAAATTCAGATAGTGAAAAAGTAAGTTAAAATCAACCTACGTATAGTATAGTCGAGACCAATGAGGGAAGGCAGTTTTGCAAGGTACTTGGCATTTAAAACTTCACTTGCGTTAAGAAATGTTCCCGTGCGTTGAAAGAAGACAACCGCTTTTACGCTGGTCTTAGCAAAGAATTTATACACGTCAGCTCCAAGCAGGCAAGATACAAAACGAAAAGCGGATTATCTTTTGTTACGTACATTGCTTTAAGATTGGGTAGAAATAAAACAGAGTTCCTCAAACTTCATAAATCTATACCTACCCCATAGGCATTTTTTTGTTTGTTTTAATTAATTTAATTATACATATTGTAGTACTAAAATTAGTTTTAATGCGAAACGCATTAATTCCAGACTATAACAATTCCAAAGAAAAATTCTAGTAACACATTATAGTTTTTATATTAAAAAATCAGAATTTTAATTTCAGAATTATACGAAAAACACAGTTTTTAATTTTTTGTAACTGAATCCATAAATTCCTTTAATTAAACATACATTAGTTAATTGCACACTTACACGAATTAATTATTACAATTTATAATTTTTACATTTAATTACAATTACAATTAATACAAAGTATTGTATGTTTAAAGTATAAAAAAAATCCTGTCAGCTTGTACGATTTTCCCCTTTGGAAAAAATCCACGTTTCATCCAAGAACACTAATTGTCTTTTTAAACCCACAGCATTTTGTTCATATTTTTTAAAAACTCCTACATCCCTACTATTAACGACTTTAGATGTTAAATGACTATAGAACGTAATTGATTAATAATTGATATTTAATACCATCGTAAACTTCAAATTTCTTTGTATTTATGTCCTAATTTAGCTAGAAATGCTTTTCATAAGGTCGCCCAAGGCAATTGAATATTTTAAATAATTAGAACATATAGGGCCGCTTCAGTTATTAACTTATTGAGAACTGCAGGTTTCCGTTTGGATAGATTTTAACTTACACCGTACGAAAATGCCTTCGGCAAGAACTGCCTTCCCAAAGTGGTCCCGACTATATATAATATATTTGAATTTAAATTAATAATCTGTTTTCACCTACCAACTACCACCCTTTGCATGTATAGAATCCTAGTGCCAAATGTTACCTAATCTTTTTATTCAGAAGGATTCCCCACCGGTCTGTAACCAATTTAAGATATTTAGCATTTAGCAAGCAGTGACGGAGTTATCACAGGTTAGCTAAGCTAATATTTCTCTAATATACATACACTATCAGTTACCTTTATTTTGGGTAAAACAAGAAAAGAATATCACGGATTGCCTACAAAAAAGACTGCTCTAGGTTTCTAATTCCCAGGCCGGTTTGGGATCCTCTTAAAGACCTACTATTATACATTTAAGATCTTAGAAATCCATTAAACCCAGTCTGAAACGTATAATTGCGAACTCTAAAATAAAAATATAAAAATATACAGCGTGTTCTATTCGAAATAAGCAAATAGATGTTCTTTCTGTCCTAATTTCGAATTTGGGTTAATAGTTGATCTGATCTGTAGCTTCCATGCACGTACGTGTTAACGGCGTAAATATTCTAAGTAAACAATAAACATAAGCTTCCGAATTTTTACGAAATTGTGCATGCGAGAACATCAAAAATGTTAGTAGTCGCTGCAAATTGTTTGTTTCTTTTCTACGTTCACAAAATTCAAGATCTTAGCAAAAAGTTATTTTACGCTAATACCGAAAAATAATAAATAATAATAAGTTAACATTCTAATGACTAATAATTTTGATATACAGGGTGTAATAAATGTATTGTAACAAACTTCTACGACTAGTAGTAGTTGCTAGAACTTGAAAAACAGTTCCTAATATACATAATCTCGAAAATGCGTTTTAAGAGAGCTACGACCCTTTAAAGGGTAAATAAAATCGTTTTCGTTTCACCACAGCTTCTACAAAAATGCAATTTTAATGAAACTCTACACACTTGTGTTAAATCTTACGTAGACTTATATTGTATTAGCATGAAATAGCTTTACGACTCATAAAGGAGTTTTTGCAGGGGTGGAGGATGGTATTCTCGATAACCTCTTTATTTTCAATAGTTTTCAGTATTAGTCCAATATTCGAAATGATTGTACAATGTTAGGTGAAAAAGATACCTTTCTTTCAAATCTGTACACCCAACCGTTTTCCAGATACTTAACTGAAATTCTGAAAAGTTTTAGTGTTCTTGTCCAGGAAGAATTATTTTTGTTTAATAAATACGGCGAGAAAATGGCATTTCTGCTAAAATTTAATACAAATACGATATGTTTAAGTGTAATGTAATGGTGGTAGCATAACATAATTCACGACTCATAAAGCTAGTATTCATAATGGAACCAGAGATTTAAAAAAAATTAATATTTATTTTCATCAAATTATTAGAAAACATATTACGTAGAAAAACCTACGCTTCAAATTTGCAGATAAATCTATTTTTAAAATCTTTAGAAAATGTTTTATCGTAAAAAAAAAGTTGATCTTAAAGGTTTCTATTAATTTAATAATTTTTTTTTCAAACCTTCACAATAGGAGTTCCGTCTGGCTCCCAATTCATTTCATAACACTTGACTCTTTAAAATATTCCTATAATATTTATTATCCGACCACATGATTGTATAGCTCGCTCTCGAAATTGTTATTTGTTATCAACTGGCTCCGAATAAACCATGCTTTTTAGATTACGCCACAAGTCAAAATCTAAGGGATTGAAATCTGGCGATCTTGGACGCTACGCATTAGTTCTTCTTTGGCCCACCCAATTTCGCTCAAAAACATTATTTATATATGTCCTGACATCTCTGACAAAGTGAGGAGAGGTTCTCCATTTAACCAACAATTAATATCGGTAAATATCGGTATCTAAAATTAGATAAAAGGTTTGGAGTTTCGGCCATTTTTCCAAGTAACTATTGGCATAAATTTACTGGTGCTGGAACATCAGCTGGAATTAATACTTGGACTACCTGAATATGATATGGCTCGAATATCTGTCTGTGCAGTTTAAACCAAACAGTTTGAGGGCTTACATGTTTCATGAAGCCATCCTTCGATCATGGCGACGACCTTGATTTTTGGGATAAAAGGGTCGTATTTCTCTTAAACGCTGGTGAATCCTAGCAAATATATAGAAGGAACTCTAACTGTGAAAAAAGTACGTTTTCTTAGTAAAAGTAAGGTGCTATTTGGCATTAACGTATTTGTATTTAAGTTTAACCGAAATACCCTTTCGTGGGCGTGTTTATTAAAGAAAAAGAAAATGATTACGATAGAATTAATTTTTCCTTGACAAGTGCACTAAAACATTTCAATTGAAATATCTGGAAAACGGTAGGGTCTATCGATTTGAAGCAATAGTACCTTTTTTATCTATAATTGTTCAATATTTTTGAATATTAGACTAACATTTAAAAACCATTGAAAATAAAGAAGTTATCATAGAAACCACCCCATACCCCTGCCACAATCATTCTTTATGTGTTATATAGCAATTTCATTCATCACCACCCAGCCATTTGCGTCCACTGCTGAACATAGGCTTCCCCTAAACGCTTCCATTCTTTACGGTCTTGTGTAGCTCTTATCCAATTTCCTGCTGCTCTTTTTATGCAGGTCCATCGGGTAGGAGGTCTCCCTCTATTTCTTTTATCTTGGCGGAATCTCCACTCGAGGATCCTCGTCGTCCATCTTTCGTCGCTGAGTCTCGCAACGTATCCCGCCCATTTCCACTTCAAGTTGGTGATTCAGTAGATTATGTCGTAGACTCCTGTTCTTTGGCGCATGTCTATATTCGTATACGGTCTCTCAGTTTGATGTCTAGCATGGCTTTCTCCATGTTTCTTTGGGCAATTCTTAATTTGTTTATGGTTTTTTTTTTGTTAGTGTAAGTGTTTCAACATATTGAGCAATGTTTATCAAAACTAGGAAAACCATTTGCACTCATGCCAGCATTAGAACAAAGGATTGTCAAATATACCGTTGCAATGCAGGTCTCACCGTAAATGCAATACGAAAGCTGGCTTTTAAGCTAGTCTCACTATCAGCAGACAAGCATCCTTTCAATACTAAGCAGCAGGTAGCAGGTAAATGTTGGTGGAGAGACTTCAAAACCAGATATGGGTTAACGCTACGGGTTTCTGAAAATATTACAGCCTACAGGTCATCAATGGCCAACCGTGCTATCTTAAATTACTTCTACGATAGCTTCGAAAAATGAGTTACCAGATTAGGAATCGCAGATCGCCCTGATTTAATTTGGAATTGCGACGAGACGGGCTTGTCATATATGTAGGTTCTACCATCAACAATTGTAACCTCTGTCGGGAAAAAATATGTGTATACAAGGACTTATGCCGATCGTGGTGAAAATCATACTATGATGGGCTGTATCAACGCTAGTGGTCACTGGATTCCTCCTCTCATTATTTTCAAAGGAAATAGGATGACAAGGACATCGTTCCTGGCGCGCTCGTAACATTATCTCCCAAGGGATGGATAAATGGACATATCTTTGTGGAATGGTTTCGCCATTTTGTAACATCCATTTCAGCAACTCGTCCCGTTATCCTTGCGATGGACTCCCATGCATCACACATCACGGAAGAGGCGATAGAGTTGGCAAAGCAGAACGGTATTTATCTATTTACATTACCTGTCCATACCACGCACATTTTGCAGCCGTTGGACGTCGGCGTGTATTGTCCATTTAAACAGGCTTGGTCGAACAGCTACCCTAATGAAGCCGGCGCATTTTAGCGCAATCAAACTTGAAACAATAATTGGATGCTTTAAGAAGACGGGGATATACCCAATTAATCGTGACGCAGTTCCCCAGGAAGCTATTTCAACTTCAAGATTAACTGCAAGGCCAGACCCGCACCCTGCAGCCTTGACACCAGAATCTGATAATAAAACAATTGATGGAATATTGACAATTCCAACAATCCAACCTAACACCCAAGAGGCTTCAAGAATGAACAAGAAACGAGACTTTAGAGCAAAATGCTTGAACCTTCCATCTCCTGAGAAAGATGAATCACCTCGGAAAGTTGGAAGACCACAGAAAACTGGAAGTACCATTTCCGTCCCCAGCACTTCAGGGATACGGAAGAAAAAAAATGACTGAGATTGCGGATGTTGTGGGTTGACTTACAATCAAGATGTGAAGAAAAAGACAGGTGCTGTTTGGAGCCAATGTAGCTTCTGCTTGGTTTGGTATCATGCAAATTGCCAAAATGGATACGATAAAGCTGAAGATGTATTTATGTGTGATGGCTGTCAGAGTGGTTCAGAAAATGACGATTGATTGGTAAAAACTTATAACTAGGCTTAAGTGAATGAGTTCCTGATTTGTACAACAAATTCTCTGTTTAAATTTTGCTGTGTTTTGTAGCGATGTTTATATTTTATTGTAAAAAAAATAGGTATCACAGTTTTACCAAAGTACTATCGCGAATTAATCAATGCCATCTCGGAATAAACTATGCTTCATATGTTGAGTCAATGTTGTTGATTAAATATCATAATGTTAATTTCACTGTTATTTTTACAGTAGTATATTGTACACTGGAAAAGGGTATATCGATGTGTGCAGCTCAAAATTTATGTATCTTATACTCCCCTATAAAAATTCAAAAAAACATGAAATTCTCACGAAATTACCAAAGTTTACCGTATATCATTTTTTACAAGGCAGAGATTAAAGAGATCTTCTATTTCTTCTATTAGAAGAATTTCATTTTAACACCATCTAATTCTACATAAGATGTAATGTAAGAATGTAAAGTTTTATTAAAATTGCATTTTCGCAATAGCTGTGGTGATTCGAAATCAATATTTTTTATTTGCCATTTAAAGGGCCGTAGTTGTCCTCAGAATTCCGAGAATTTCGGACAATTAAGTAGGTAATTTAGATACTTTATTATTATGACAATTTTCAGTGGAGTACATCACACAAATCTAATTTGGTGTCCTGTTAGCTGTCAAACAAAAGGTTAAGAGGGCAACTATAATATTTATGTTCATAATTTTCACTAAAACATAATTAATTTATAACGCTCTTATGGAGGAAATCACTAAACTCCTACAAAAAATATTTCGCGAACACGATATACCACGCGAATGGAAAAGTGGTATATTAATCCCGATATTTAAGAAAGGCGATAAGATGAAACCGGAAAACTACAGAGGAATAAACTTACTAAACTCAAGCCTGAAACTAACAACAAAAATTATAACAAACAAATTAAACAACATGTTAGAATAGCAGGATGAACAACAAGGGTTTCGTAGTGGGCGGTCATGTAATGATGCAGTGTTTGTAATACAGCAAATCAAAGAGAAAGCTTTAGAATTCAATAAAACTGCTTACATGTGTTTTATAGATTTGGAAAAGGCCTTCGATAACATCCAACTGAATGACATTATAAATATATTACACGACAGGCAAGTACCACAAGCCATAATAAAAACTATAAAAAACATATATACAGACAACACCATGAAGATTAAATATAACAATACACTAACAGAAGCCATACAGTCAAAGAAAGGTATAAGACAAGGGGATTCATTAAGCCCGCTATTATTTAACCTCATAATGGACGAAATAATAAAAATCGTAAAACAATACCAGGGGTTCCAAATGGGTTCAGAAAAAATAAGCATAATATGCTACGCCGATGATGCGGTGCTGATATCAGACAGTGAGAACGAACTACAGAGAATGCTACACCTATTTCTCAACACTTGCAAAAAATTTAGCTTGAAAATATCGGTGCCAAAAACAAAATCAATGGCGATATCACAAGAGCCAACAAGATGTAAGCTGGTAGCATATGACAAACCTGTACAGCAGGTGATGGAAATAAGATATCTGGGAACAACTATCACAAGCTGTGGAGACTTAAATAGAGAGGTAAAGGAACACACCACAAAAGCAAAAAGGGTAGCAGGATGTCTCAACCACACCATATGGGGTAATCAGTACATAAGGAAAGAAACAAAGATTAGCATATATAAGAGCACTATACGACCAATACTAACATTCACGGCAGAAACAAAACCACAAACAGTAAAAAGTAAACAGAAAATGGAAGTCATAGAAATGAATGTACTGATAAGAATAGCTGGGAAAACAAGACGTGACAGAGTGAGAAACACAAATATAAGGCAAGCCTGTAAAATCGAAAACATTAGTGATTGGGTCTCACATAGAAGAAGAGAATGGAACGCGC
>JABXWE010015204.1:0-26917 GCA_014611495.1 Limonius californicus
GGAAAATCATCGGTCGGTACACAATAATACTAATAAAATCAATTTTATAAACTTCTAAACAGAAAACGGCATAACGTAGTTATGTAAACAACTGAAACGGAATCCTAAAAGACGGAATGAACATAAAAAATAGTAACGCTTCGTTACAACGCATGTGTAAGTACATAAAAATTGAGATTCTCCCAATTATCAAAAAATCATAACACAGTAACACATTTTGGACTTTGTTTTAACAGACTTACCATGTATATGATATATTATTTATTACATATTTATAGTCCTAGTTTTAGCCGCCACAAAATTTTCAGTTGGAACTTTTATACCTAGTATAACCATAATATTAACTTCTATTGATATTATTGATAAATCGGTAAGACGTTCTTGGGGCATTGTTAATAGCAAATAATATTTGTTAATTTTAGATTTGAAAAAACGGATAGGTACAGGTTACGGTTGTTGAGTTTACCTACTGTTCATTTTTATCGCCGTACTGTTTAGTTTTTAGTCGTACAGTCAATGTAGTAATGAAATAGCATGCGGCGGCCCTACGTGAAAGCAAGCAATACTACAGTGTAGTTAATACAGTAGCTTTTGTAAACATTTTCTAGCAGAATGTTGCCTGCCGGAAGTACACACCAAACAAAAATATGATTTAGAAAGTAATGAGCAGCAAAAATTGTTGAAGCAATTTCACTCGTAAATGTTTAAATGTTTTACTGTCATTTGTCGCTGAAATTTTCACTAGTAAATACATTATATGTACATTATACTCATTGTGATACACGAAGAAATTTAATACTCAATTGTTTATATTTCTATTGTGTTTATTTATGTTTTACATCAGAATGATAACAGACGCACCCTGGTACGTGTCAAATCACACTCTTCGCATAGACCTTAAGATACCATATGTACAAAATGTAATCCATGAAAGGAGTGTCAAACACCATGGTAAATTGGAATTTCACATTAACCCGTTACTGGAACATATACTAATACATGACGACAACAGAAGACTAAAAAGGACCTGGCCAACAGACCTAAGATAAGGTATCATGTCACCCTTAGTATATCTTTAAGTCATATAGCCTATAGAGTGTACTACAGCTGATTACATTTATGACGACACCAACAATTTGTATTACTGTTTCGGTAAAATTCCATGCTTGTGCAGAGTGTGATGTTGAACAGCAACAAATCTGAGTATCAGGAAGCATCACATGTTACTTGGACTAAATTCACTGTGACTATTACACGAACAATATTGTATTTGAAGTAGACAGTTTATGTTCTGTTTGCGTTTGCTTATAATGTTTTACTTCGATATAAATAACCACGTTAACATTTTTAAACATTTATATTTTGCAGTCATTAACATTTCTTTTAATTTTACATGTTCAAGTGCACGGACTTATTTGCTAGTACAATGCAAAATACATTTGTTTCGTAGTATCTTGCCGATTGGAAACTGGATAATATTTCTCTGGGCTGCCAAAATATTTTTTAAATACTAGGTGTGTTCAATTGAAACCAATCGTCGCTTCATAAAAAATTTATTCAACAATTTAATTACAAATAATTACCGTCACAGTTAAGAGGTATCTATCCCATTGTTTTACTAACCGACGTATACCCTGCTCATAGAATTCGTGTGGCTGCTGATTGAAGAAGTCTTCCACAGCTATCTGTACTTCTGCGTCAGACTTAAAATGCCGACCTTTTAACACCTTTTCATAGGTCCAAAAATATGGAAATCCCAAGGCGATAGATCCGGGTTATAGGGTGGATGCTCTAAACCCCCCCATTTCTTTCGTTGAATATGTTCTTTTACAACATCAGCAACATGCGGCCTAGCATTATCGTGCAGCAAAATGATCCCATGCGTAAGTTTTCCTGAACGTTTCCGTCTTATTGCTGGAGGAAGCTTGTTCAAAGTTTCCTTGTACAGATTTGTATTGACATTTACTCCAGGTTCCTTAACTCTATTTACATGGGTCTTTCATGGTAAAAAAACGGTTAACATCACCTTGTCTGCAGAAGGTTGTGCTTTAAACTTCTTCGGTGGTGGTGAACTTGAATGTTTTCACTGCATCGACGATAACTTACTGGATGGCTCGTATTAATGGCACCAAATGTCGTCACCAGCAACTATTGATAGAAGAAAGTCATCACCATTTTGCCTATAGTCTTTGAGGTGTTACAGAGATAAGCCCATTCGCAAGTATTTTTGTTCATTAGACAAGAGACGAGGAATTCATTGCGAACAAACTTTGTTTAACCCAGATTACGAACAATAGGTACTGTGGACAGACCCCACGCGCACCAGCCATTTCTGAAATTTCTCTAATTGAAATTCGATGATTTTCTCTAATAAGGCCTTCCACACATTGTTTTCTGTTATCTAATGAAATACACCGTCCACCTGATCGCGGATCATCCATAGTCCCTTTTTTTCTATTCTTAAATTTTCGGCATTATTCCTTCGCAGTTGGGTACGCAAGACATGCATTTCCACACACTGCTTGCATTCGCGTATGAATCTGCAATGCCGGCCTCGGTGGTCTAGTGGTTAGCGCATTTGCCTTTAGATCCAAGGGACGCGGGGTCGAACCTGGCCGAGGTTGGTGACATTTTTCTAGCGGGGAAAAATTTGAAAGTGCGCCTTCTGTCGGATAAGAAGTAAAGCCGTAGGTCCCGCGCCACTGTGATGTGTGACACGTTAAAAATAACTACTTACTGAAGTTGGAATTACCCCAGATAGGCAAAACTTTTAGTTAGGGTGTATAATAAGCCAATGATGGCTGCAGTGCTTAAGGTGCCCCTAAATTTTCTTTCTTCCTCTTTATTCATCTGGGTACTCTGTAGAATTTGAAGGTTCGATGTTCACTGCACAGCCGCGGAGACAGAACTGAACCGATGTTGCACAATATAGCCCACAGACGAGTCAACATTTATCAGATTGCGCAATAAAAATCAAACTCGTTTTGATTGACTCAATATACTGTGCAATCTTTCAATATGATCTACAGACGGTCAATATTATTGTACAATATCAATTATTGTGCAATATATGAACGATAATATTGATCGTCTGGGGGCCGCTTTAGAGATGCTTGGAAAATCCCGTCCTAGATCTCGCTCTTTCAAATCAACAATCAACAAGACACTTTGCATGAAATGATAAAATTGCTAAAAAATATTGCTATATAAACAGTCTTAAGAAAGATATAGTGGAAAAGCGGAAAAAATTAGTACCGCAACATCCATAATTTCACCTTTATTTTCGATTAGTTAATATTACTGGCTTAAAGCTTCTGATTCAGATAGTCCGATGTTAATGAAACGATCTAATTTTTGGTGGTAAGTATGGTGCGCTAACAATATATCAAAATTAAAATATACAAAAAAAACAGCCGCCATTTACACTATTTAAAATTTTAGTTCATAAGTATATTTTAAAATAAATAATAGAAAAATAATTAGAATTGGTTTTCCCGTTTACAACATTACTATATTGGGTGATTTACGGGAGAGTACGAGTTCACCATACTGTGATTTTTAGATTTTCATTGACTTTGTTATAAATCAGAGACGCCTGTTTGGTATGTTTTGTATTTTATTCAACTTAGCTTTTGAATAAAGTAAGTGTGAATGAAAACAACAAAGTTTTCTATGAATATTAAGTACCTATAACAATTTACTAATTTAGAAGTAAATGTCAAGTATACCAAACAGAAATCTCCGATTCACCAATAAAAATTTAGATACCGGAGTGCTTTGTGATATGTATTTTGGGTTGTCTGTTATTAGAATGGTAGGCTCGTATTGTCCCATGAATCCTCTTGTATACCGTATGCTGACTTTAAATACGCTCTACGAACTGTCCAATTTCCTGCTTCCCAATTAAAAAAAAAACGCACTCAATACAAGGTGTACGCGGAAGATACGTTAACTTTCTTGCATCTATTCTTTATTTTTATAATAGCAAAAAAAGATGACCAATTTGAAAAACTTAAAAAATATATACAGGGAATTTTTCTTTTTAGTATACATTGCCTATGTATACTTTTAAAAGAAACGCGCCAATTTCGCCTATTGTGTATGCAACCAACTATACCGACAACTAAAAATCAGAAACAAACGTCACTGCCGTTGTGAATTATTTGAGTATGAAGGTTATGTTGATGCAGTATTTATATTAAATAACTATTTCATCCAGTATATAGGACACAGATGATAACTTTTTTATTAAATGCAAAAATTGACAGGGTGATGTTACTGTAAGGTCCATGCAGATTATATTTCTTTTGTACAAAACACACACATCAGCGGCGGTGGTGTAATGGTCAGCATAGCTGCCTTCCAAGAAGTTGATCCGAGTTCAATTCCCGGCGATCGCAAACTTTTTTTAATTATTATTATTCAACGTAGCATTAAATATTTCATTTCATTTCTTTGGTTAAAACGTGATCACTTTCAGTTTTTATTTTATGGGAATTTATTACGCATCCCTCTGATTTAAATTTTCTAACAATTGTTTGACACTAAATAAAGATTAATTTTATTTTTTAGCATTGAATTAATTTGATTGCTGTGGTCACAGCATGCTTGAGTTGTCTGTATAGTTGGTTGCCTACACAATAGGCGAAATTGACGCGTTTTTTTTAAGTATACTACTACTACTACTATGTATACTAAAAAGAAAAATTCCCTGTATATATGAGAGGTTTGTAAATTAAGTAATGAGACTGGTAGAGTAGCGTTCGATCTGGCAACACTGGGGTTGCGAGAGTGTAAGGTGCGGCAGCTGAACATGTGATACGCCTTCAGTACAAGTTTGAACTCGCTAGAGTCATTTGGTTGTCCATAACGATTTTTTTCGCGAAACAGTTTTTTCTAGTGCGTTCTGAAAATGAGTGACATCAATTTCGAGCAACGGTGTGCTATCAGGTTTTGTTTCAAACTTGGGCACAGTGCAACGGAAACTTTTGCAAAACTTCGCCAGGCCTACGGAGACAGTGTTTTGTCGAGGGCCCAGGTTTTGCGGTGGTTTAAGGCATTTTCTGAAGGAAGAGAGCTGACTGAAGATGAACCTCGCAGCGGAAGTCCTTCATTTTCAAGAACCGATGAAACTGTCAACAGAGATCGGGGAAGAACTGAATTTGACTCACACCACCATTCATCAGATTTTGACCAATAAATTGGGGATGAGAAAAATCTGCGCAAAAATGGTTCCGGAAAACCTTTAGCAGGACCAAAAGGACATCAGGAGGGAAAGGTGCCTTGATTTCTTGAAATCGATTGAAAATGATCCCCATTGTCTGGAACGTCTCATTACTGGTGACGAGTCTTGGGTGTTTGAGTATTACCCGGGACCAAGCGCCAGAGCATGGAATGGCACACTTCAACCTCTACAAGGCCAAAAAAAAAGCAAAAATGAGCAAGTCGAAGATCAAATGCGTGCTGATTTCCTTTTTTGATAGCCAAGGAATCGTTTACAAAGCGTTTGCGCCTCACGGCCAAATGGATAATCAACACTTTTACAGAGAGGTTCTTAAAAGACTTCGAAAAAGGGTCAGGCGTGTGAGACCAAACATCAAGAACAACTGGGTGTTGCATCACGACAATGAGCCTTGTCACATAGCAATTTCAATAAACGATTTTTTGGTCAGTATGAACATTCTTGTGGCTCCTCAGCGTCCTTATTCGCCCGACTTGAGTCCTTGTGGCTTTTTCCTCTTCCCGAGACTGAAAAATCACCTCAAGGGACCTCAGTTTGGGACATTGTAAAACATTCAAACGGCTGTAACCGGCCAGCTAAAGGCTATTCTAGTATCCGAGTTCCAGCGCTGCTATGAGGAGTGGAAGAACCGTCTCCAGCGCTGTGTGGCTTCCCAAGGCAGTTACTTTGAAAGAGACAAATGTAGAATTGTAATTTTGTTCGAATAAAAAAATTGAAAAGATCAGTCTCATTACTTAATTTACACACCTCGTAAATCTGGGAGATTAAAGGATTTACCTTGGAAAACCGTGGAAAACGATTCATTTGTAGTGAAGTTGTTTGAAGAAGAAAAATACCACCCTTACAAAGTAAGATTCATACATGATTTAAATGAATATGATCCATACTGTCGATGACAATGTGAAAAATCGAAATCATGCTTTAGTGATAGTCTCAACTTTTTAAATAATATTATAATTTCTGACGAGTCCACTTTTTGTCTGAATGGTTCAGTAAATCTCCACAACTGCAGATACTGGTCACAAGAAAATGCGTACTTGTTTCAAAAAATCACACAGCCAATAACTAGGAAAAGTGAATGTATGGGTGGAAATGAGTCTTTACTTTTTTTAAGAAAATTTGAATGCGGTATTATATTTAGATTTTCTGCCTTATAAGCTAGTATCAGCTTTAGCAAATCTTTTTTCATACAATGAAAATCCTAAAATCTCCCATTTGGTTTCAACACGATGGAGCACCCACCTAGTGTACAAGTCCGGCGGTTTCATGACGATATGTTCCTTGATAGAAGATGATGGCAGCGAGGACCGCTTGAGTAGATTGCGCTATCGCTGACATAACGGTGCTAGATGTTTTTCAATGATCTCATGTGAAATTGCGAGAGTACATTAGTAGGCCAAACAATTTAGACGATTTAAAGCGACGAATTCGTTAGGAACGAAAAACGTCAGTCCGGAATTTATTGAGCTCTGATCAATGCCAACTGGCTACACATTTTGTTTATATCACCATTTAACTGGTGGCGAGGTCTGTCAAAATGAGGGGGAAATGGGGTCATACCGTCATAGTGCAGAAACAAAATCCGACAGAATTAATGGTTACCTTGGGGAACGTCGCCTTAATAAATTTAAAGTGACGCGATTTAGGGAATTCCCAAGAAACATTAAATAATTTTTAAACTACACTCCTAAGTAGGTAACTTTTGTCCATTTTCGGAGATTTCAGTAGCGCAGCTCCTATAATAAAGAGATTGTTACTTTTAATCATGTAAACTAGTAATATTGTTTCGGCTTATTAATGATAGTAAATTATAAATTAACTGACTACCATTCTGTTATAATTAATTTCCCTAAGGTTCCCAAGTAGTATGTTTAATAAAATAAATGCACCCCATTATAGAATTTTAAGAATAAAATGTTGTAGTCATTTTGTTTTGAAATAAACCAGTATAAAGGTTTTACACAAAAACATCGCTGTACCTCCATTAACAGTTAACTAAAATACAGCAGGGACCTCGATGGGTCAGTGCGAACAAGCGCTGTCAGTCGAGGTCACAGTGAAATCGACTCAACCGGCCGCGGTACCAACCCGGCTAAGGCGACCGTATTTCACTTAGTTTAGTTAAAGGTGCATGTTGCATGAATGGCTAGTATGTAAGGGACGCCCGCACCCCACTGAAGTAATGCGAAACCGGTTCCGGGGGGGAACGGTAGTGTGAATGTATAAAATAATCTAAAATACAGCCAAACATTTTATAACAATGTATATAACACATATCTAGTATGTCATCAACCATTTAAAATCTCTTGTTTTATTGTCTATTTTTTTCTTGACAATTTATGCGGATGACGTAAACGGGTTTCTACAAATTGAATTCTGACATTTAGTAAAGGAGTTTTTGTTGAGAGGCATATGCATTATCACAAGCCAGCATTTAATCAAAAACAAAATCTATTACATCGCGACGTCAAATAACTATATTTCATACTCAACAAGGTCAGTACAACTTAACAGGTTTCATACTCCTTCTCGTCGCATTTTAGACTAATAATTATTCGACTATAACAAAACAGAAATATTGTAGGTGAGTGCAAATGAAATAAAATATTATATCTATGAATATTTATTTAAACTATCGCCATGATAACTTCTACTCTTTCATCATATTTCTTGACTAATTTTTGGACTACTCTAGGGGTTTCCTTAGGGTTATCAAACGTTAACCACCGGCAAACTTTAGAAAAAAAATGTCTACCGACATATCTAACAACATATCAGGAAAAATGATTTTTGTGAAATAGCTACCTCGGAAAATCACTTGAAGAAACGCGGATTATAATTTGCTTCTGTATACCAGTGGTGTTGTTAAATTATTCCTTTTTGAGAATTTGAAAAGGGGAATCTAAACCCACCCAGCAATTAAAAATCAAATGTTTTAGTTCATCCCAGCACTTAGGACTGTCAACCTGAATACTAAAAAGCAAACGGTAGTCAATGTAAAAGGCAATGAGTTAGTGTACTTCATAATAAATGCCCCACAGACTTTTGGCATTGTTCTGCATTTAAGAAAATTAAATCAAACTTGTTAATTTTGTCGCTTTATTTCATTCTAGAGTATGTTGTCTATTAGTTCAAATAACCACAAGTAGGAAGGTTACCTATGCGCCTATAGCGTGGGAGACAACAAAAAACGCTAATTTTGAGTCTCTTATAATAATACAAGTATATATATTGTCATGATATTTTGATTAGCCTTGTATTTACCTTCTCTGCGTTATCTTTGTGTTAACTTTAATTACTTTTGTGTACAATGTTTGGCACATCGAAGTATGTGATTAAGGATGTTCATTCAGTTTTAAAAGGACGTAGGTGTAGATCGAATGAGATCGTTGAAGTGTTTCGATTGGCCAAACATGAGGGTTGTCAGGGGAATGAGTAAATAATTTAGTGTTGAAAATAAAAATTTAAAGCCGCGGACGTTGAAAACGATTCACAGGAATCTGGGCTTGATAAATAAATTCAAAATTAAGTTAAACAGTGTTAAGTTTAGAATGGAATATGTTTAGGTTGATTGTAACTTTACTAAACTATTAAAAGTTGGAGTTTAAAGAAACTGGTAATCTTTTACTTGGACTGCATACAGATTTAATGACAGCGAACTACGAAAGTGTGGTACTATAATTTATGAGCGACCCAGTAACTGAGATAGACTCCTATGAGAGCTAGTCGGATGCAAGATTAAGTGATTACATGAAACAGAAGTTAAGGTTGAGTTAGAAAAGTACGCTGCTGTCCGTACACGACAATAGATATATATATATATATATATATATAAAACGGGGTGAGCCGGATGTCAGGTCACCATATCCATGACCCGGAGGTGGCAGCTTAACAGCTATCCATATATATTGCTGAGATATAGCTAATTATAATAATTCTATGAGGTTTTAAAAAAATAAATTAATACAGCAAATGAAATTGTGATTCATAAATGAAATTGTGGCTGGTTAAACTTACTATATTGGGCATCATAAACAAATTAAACTCTCAAACAAGATATCCTTTCCCATATGGATATTAAACATATACACAAATTGATAAATTGTTAACCAACACAAGTCAAATAATTTCACAAACCTTTTAAGTTGATTTAAGTTAAGCTGCTACAATTGGTCGTTCTATATAACTTTTCTGGCTGGCAACAAACACATATAACAAAAGAAAGCATAGAGAATATCAAATTACCATTTCCATGATCAATGTCAAATCACAATTATCTGTGCTTTTCCTTAACAAAAACATATAAATTAAATTTTTTATTCAAAATTAAATACAATAAACAACTACAAGGTTGTATTTATTTGTTCTTTTATTTTTTTATTGTAACTTTAACCTCATACCTGATTTTAAATGATTTAAATGTGGCAGGCTTCGCGTGGTACCATCATGTCGCGTGGGCCTACAGTCGGTTGAAACGCAATTGCATCGTCCGTGTTTTTTTCGCAAATAAATGTTGATAACCACAGTGGGTGAATTCCAAATACAGGAAACAGCGATCAGATGTACACAGGTAAGTGCTTTCCCAATTTTAAATCACTAGTAATTGTCTGTTGGATAGGTAAGAGCGAAATGCACACATCTAATCTCAAAATGGAATTTGAGATATTTTTATGGATCCATTAGTTTATTATTATAGCACTTTCTGTTTCGACGAACTTCCTTTTATTTTATAGAACTTTTTATTTCTATGAACTTCCTTGTTTTATCCTTACTGGTTGTAATTATAATTTTTTATTTCATTACTTCTTGCAGAATAATGACATTTAATTAATTTAACTTAGACGTTTAAATTTTGTACTTGTCAAATTCAAACAGCACACTAACGAATGACGCTGCTTCTCAAACAAGTGAGAATCAACCCACACCAATTTTAATTTTTCCCAAAATCGTAATTTTCTCGATAGAATTCGATATTTCACACCACTTTATATTGAAGATAAACGAGGAACAAACATTTATTGACTTAAACACATAAACTTGAACATAAGATATAATAATTTGAGTCGCAGGAGGAACGTACTTCCTCGTTGAGGGATAAAATGCAACGAAACTAACCTGTTTTTACAATAAAAGATTCTCACAAAATTTTTTCCGTTGCCATGATATGGAACAAAAGTTTCAATTTCTTATGTCACCCCCAAAGGGTTCTACCAATCAAATTGCATATATAAATTAACTAAAATAATTACAAATTTCTATAAACTACAATAACTTCCTTATAATTAAAGTTATACAAACAAGGAAAACACTGAAATGTGCTTTGCAAATTTCCTCAGATATTGATATTTCACACGACCTAGTTCCAATAAAGCATAAGAAAGTTGACAATTCATTTTTTAATAAATTATAAATAAATAAATTATAAACCTATTCAAAGTTAATAAAAATTAATACAAACCTTCCTTACACACTTGAGAACATTATTTCAAACGTATTTTTCTCTAAAGAAAAGTATTACATTCACAAATTAACATTATTACTTCTAGCTGTCAAAACTACCTATTATGTCTTTACTAATATTTGTGAAATTAAAGCTCAAGAATGCACAGATAAGGTTGATAGGTATCCTATATGCTTTCCCAAAGATGAAGAGCAACAAAACAACCTGTTGTGAAACCTGGAAGTCGAGTTACACAGAAATAGAAGACCATATTCCTAGATCGGAAGCTAACATTTACATCGTATTTGAATAATGTGTGATTAAACAATTCATTTTATACAGGGTAGCTAAAATAAGCTTTATTAGAATTAGCAGTGGGTTAAGATATCTCAAGTAGAGCATGTTGTAACACAGATATATATATATATATATAAAGTATATTGAAATCCTTGATGAATATCGTTAATTCAATATGTAAATGAAATATATAAATATTTAACATGAAATTACATTGGCGATAATAAAACTATTTAAGACAAATTATTCTAAGGTTAAGGAAATGTTTAAAATTTAGCAAGGTTGCGTTTTTTATTAAATAATTACAGCCTATTTATTGTATCGGTATTATTTTGCCCTTCAGGAACTTTCCAATACCAAAAATAATAACATGATAAACAACTTCTAGAAGTACGTTTTATTTTTACTCATACTTGTTGTTTAAGTTCCAGAACATAATCTATTTCCAGAAATAAAAAGGAGTAAAAAGTGGATAGAAATTCCATTTCGTTTTCGGTGCTACTGTGTAAACGTCATCGTAGTCATCTTAGGGTCATTCCCCATAAGCTGAAAACTACACGAAAACTCGAATCACGTAGGCCGGCCCGGTTCATCGAAAAGTTAACACTCTGCGATTGAGTCACCTCTCTCGGTTTACACTGTAAATGGCAAACAAAATATGAGTCGTTCATAAGTAATACCTATAGCGGATTCGTTTTCTGTCTATCCGACTGATAATTTAAGTATTTTATAAACACATATCTAATAAATAAGATTGGGAATGTTTAGAGTAATACTTCTACGGTTCATATTGTTTACATTATTGCAGGGATTACCTTCTAATCTTTTCCATCCTTTACACTGAGGGATTTAAAGCACCCTGAATAAGAGCAAATTTTGTAAGGTTTCGTAAAATCCCTTGGATCTTCAAATGGTTTTTGGATTGTTTGGCAAAATAAGGAGAGAAATTTGCTACGCTAACTGAACTATAAATAATTGTGGAGACTACGTGTAATAAATTTTTTTGATGATTTAATTTGCCATAAAAGAAGCGTGTAATTATTTTTACGGTATAATTATTGGCAAGCAAAAATAATTACCAACGTCAGAATTTAAAAAAAGTAAAGCCACCCATCTATAAATTATGTAATTGCATATAAATTTCCCTAAAAGAAATTTGAAAGTTTCTCCATAATTATATTTGTAATGTGAAAACTAATTTGCTGCTAAAATAATTATTAACATGAAGGGTTGCAACCCAGTACCGGAAGTATCTATCTATACAGACGGATCAAAGACAAAGCAAGGATCTGGCTCAGGAATCTTCTCTGAGGACCTAGATCTCCACACAAGTATACCTCTGGGTGCTTTCACTACTGTCTTCCAGGCGGAAGTGGTAGGAGTAATGCACGGAGCTATTGCAGTCGCTGATCGCGGGATTAGCGGGAAACATATACGAATATCCACTGACAGCAAGGCGACTCTGCTAGCACTTAGGAGTTGCAAAATTACTTCGGGGCTGGTAGACCAATGTCACCAAGCACTGACAGAGATTTCAAATAATAATGTCGTTGAACTCGTTTGGGTCAAAGGGCATGACGGGAATTATGGAAATGAGAAGGTGGATGAGTTGGCGCGTCAAGGCTCCGACCAGGTCCCATGGGGCCCGGAACCTATGTTGACACCCTCCACATCCATCCTCAATACCATAACACAAGACGAAACCCTACGCAGTTATACTCGCAGATGGGTCACTCTACGAGGCTGCCGGCAAGCGAGAGCAGCTCTTGCCTCACCGTCTAAACGGATTGCCAAGTACTGCCTACAGTTATCCAGATCTAACCTGAGAAAATTTATCGGTATCCTAACGGGACACTGCCGACTAAATAAGCATATGCACACGATGGGGCTTGTAAATAGCCCTGAATGTCGCGGTTGTAATCTTGAGGAGGAAACGGCGGAGCATGTACTATGTCACTGCCCTGCGCTTGCTCCTATCAGAGGATCCATGTTGGGGGACTTCTGGCCTAGCATGGCCAGTATCAGCACCACCCCACCTGCTGACATCCTCAGGTTCATCAACAGGGCCCACATTGAGGCCTAAGTGTTGTGAGGTTATCTCACCCTCCTCTATAATCCAGATCCAGATCCAGAAGGGTTGCAACGAAAATCTAGGTGTCCCTTTTCTCAAATCCATAATTGGAATCACTTGTTTAGTGAGTTAAACGGATGCGCGATTATAGTGTAGAAAAGAGTTATTCTGCTTTACCGACCAAAAGTAACGCTAGTTAGGTTATGTCTGATAGTGTGTTCATCGAATATAAACAGTTAGAGATCGTTAATTACAAGAGAATTCGATGAAAATTATTTTTAATTGGGGATGGATCCTAATCTGTACAACACGTCACGTGGCGGGTAAGTGTTTTTGATTTTATAATTTCAAATTTAAATGTTATTTTGGATAGATGTCAAAAATTGAATTGAATAAGTTTGAAGTAATTATTATTTACAATATGAATCAAATTGCTTTCATATTACTGTTTGAAAATTATGTCTAATGCCGTGCGTCCCTTTAAACGGACGTTATACTCACTGAGTATAATAATTTCAGGTTATCCTTATGTGAACTTTTGGCAATTATAGAAGAAGGCGATATACAGGAGGGTGATATTTATATGACACCTCCTATTGATGGACAAGAGACTGATTAAGACAGTGCTTTATCTGATGACGATCACGAGGGCAATGTCAACAATTTAGGACATGCAACTCTACGAACTGAATGCGTGTTCGAACCACGTGTTCCAGTTACAATTCCTGTTAGTGCTGCTCTTAGTGAAGATTTTAGTTCAGAAGATGAATTACCTCTGAGTAGTTTTGTGAAGCCAACAAGTGATGCCGGTGCCTCCCAGCAAAAGAAAAGGAAAGAAATATTACCAGTAAAAAAAGTATATACTTGGACAGAATCTGGCAGTCCTAACTTCACTATAAATAAAGATTGCATTCCAAAACCCACTTCAAACGAAAGAAAATCGCCAAGTGCTACATCTATTGACTTTTTTAATTTGTTTTTCGACGATGAAGTAATTTCCGTCCTAATGGAGCAAACGAATCTTTATGCCATGCAACGAAATCTAAATTTGAACATGACATGAAACGAATTGTATGTAGTTTTTGGAGGTCTGCTATTATCTGGATACGGAAAATATCCCATTAAAAGAATGTATTGGTCAACAGACACGGATGTTCCTAAACTTCTTTCCAGCAGTATTCGCTTACATAGGTTTGAAGCAATTTTGAAACACTTACATCTAAATGACAACTCAAAATTAGATCTAAATGACAAGCTATATAAACTGCGACCTCTAATTACAAAATTGAATGAAAATTTCCAAAAATTCGGCGAGCTTGAGGAATTCTTGAGCATCGATGAAAGTATGATACCACACTATGGTCGTCATTACGCAAAACTGTTTATAAAAGGCAAACCAATCCGTTTCGGATACAAAAACTGGACGTTATGCACATGCGATGGTTATATGTTAGTGTTCGACATTTACACTGGAAAAAACCAAGATGATGCTCCAACTGAAGACTTCGGCGTAGGTGGAAATATGGTTTTTAAACTAATAGATTTGGGCGAAATTCCTCCTCATCTAGGATACAAGGTATTCTTCGATAATTACTTTACATCGATCCACCTCATGAACAAATTAGCTGAATGGGATATTGTGCAACGGGCACAGTACGAAAAAACAGATTGGCAAATTGTGATCTAAAGAGCGCAAAAAATTGGAAAACGGCAAAACGTGGTGACTTTGACTACAGGCATTGTGAAAAAGTAATTGTCTTTCAATGGAAGGATAATAAGATAGTCACTGCAGCGTCAAATTTTGAAAACACAGAGATAAAGTCTGCGACTCGATATTCACGAGAAGCTAAATCCAAAATTTCTGTTCCACAACCAAACATTTTTCACAATTATAATCAAGGAATGGGAGGAGTAGATAAACTTGACATGCTAATAGCCTGCTATCGTACTCGAATGCGCCAACGCAAATGGTGGTGGCCTATATTTTCTTATTTGTTTGACGCAACTGTAGTGAACTCTTGGTTACTTATGCGTAAAATATATCCAAGAGATCCTAATTGTAGTAACTTATTGTCATTTAGACGATATTTAGCACTGTCTTTTTTAAAAACTTACGGGCTAAAATCAAATAAGGGACAGGTCCATCCACCAGTTAACAATGAGGCAAGATACGACAAAATAAATCATTTGATCGACTACCACGGTACTGACAGACGGTGTGGACATTGTGGTAAAAAATCCCAATTTATTTGTTCCAAATGTGATATTGGATTACATCCAAAATATTGCTTTATTTTATATCACACTTCAAAATAATAGGTTACGAGATGTATGATGTCCGTTTAAAGGGACACCCTGTATTTTTTTCTTTAATAAATATCAAACTTTTTTTTTCATAAAATGGCTTTTTATTTAGTTAATAGATACTGTTTTTACCAAAAAAAGGGAAAAATTTTCTCTAGCAGACCTTGTACACTAATGGGTTAATAAAAGGCAACGTTTTCATGTGTAAAAAAATTTAAAGAACAGTTTCAAGGATTTTATATTATACAGGGTGACCCACGACGTAAGGTCACTACTTCGTGTACGTAATTTGTAGACCAAATATAGTTAAAAATTCGAATAAAGTTATGCTCTGAAGAACCGTTTTCAAAATACAGAGTGTTAAATTATTATTTATTAAAT
Source organism: Limonius californicus (assembly GCA_014611495.1). NCBI lineage: Eukaryota > Metazoa > Arthropoda > Insecta > Coleoptera > Elateridae > Limonius > Limonius californicus. The sequence goes on from JABXWE010015204.1 coordinate 15,736, forward strand.
AATTACAATTTCAGAAATTATTTTTGTTTTAGTTTAAATTCACTATAAAGATTGTTCAAAATGGCCACCGGTGCTCTCGAGACACATTCTGGCTCTTCCTAGAAGAGATCTGGATGCCCTACGTAACATACCATTGCTATTCCGAATTACTTCTGCTGCCTCAAAAATCCGTCTCCTAAGATCTGCTGAGGTGCTGTTCTTACGTGCTGCGTTAGACGTAACGCAAAGCGCGCAGGGACACCATCGTGCTGCTACCACATACCATGTCTGATCGCCAGTGGGACATCTAACAATCCGCCAAAATGATCTAGAAAACATAAATATCTGTCGGCGGTTAAATGATTCTCAAAAACGAATGGACCAATGAGCATGTTATCAGTAACACCAAATACACACTGAAACCCTGCATTGATAATTTCACACTATGATTTCGTGTGGATTCTCCAAATACCAAGAGTACTTCTTCTTTCTCTTCATTAATCCATTCCTTGTAAGTATTGGCTCATCCGTGAATAAAATTCTATCAAGTAGGTTTCGATTTTGAATGATCCTGTGGAAAAATTACAAATGACTAACGAAATCTCTACGTAAGAGGGCTTGGACAGGCTGGATATGAAATGAATATAAACCATGACGTTTTAATGTTCTCCAAACTCGCATTCGTGGTACATTAACTTGTGCAGATACACGACGAACAGGGATGCTGGGATTATTATCAATTTCTAGCAGTGTGTTGTCCTCATTGTCTAGTACTTGTTGTACTGGACGCCCAGTCGACGGTTTCGGGAAAGTTCCGTCTTCACGTAGGTGGTTGTGCACTCGTTGGAAAACTCGTCGGTCTGGTAGTCGCCGATTCGGAAATCTCTACCCATATTTTCGAGCAGCTGCTACTGAGTTTCCATCACAAAAGCCATACATGTAATGGATATCGGAGTACTGTCGCATTGTAGAAGTAAATATTATTAACACTGTTAATAAGCGCAAGCAGAGAAATCAACTTTAAGGTGCTTTACTGTTTGACATACTGGTAAATAATCTCAGTTCCGTAGTAACGTAGACAGTTTGTATCAAATACCACTTAATATCGTTTATTGTTTCGGTTGCTTCAGTATTTCACTAAAACGGGCCATAACTTCTTTAATAGTCGATTTAGAGAAAGCGACCACTCTTTAGTTTCGACTTCTTTTCACCTCTCCTACACGTAGGCGAAGTAGTGACCTCATGTTATGGGAGACCCTGTATAATAAATTAGCACCAATAAAATATATTTTTCACCAAATATTTTATTGATCCTACATAAAAGTTGGGTATTTAAAAGTGTATCTTGATAGAAACGGGTTGTGTTGTTTGAAGTTTTATAGATATTCTGTTCAAAATGAACTGAGCAAATACGAGAATTTGGATTGGGTTTCCATCGCTCCTGTTCCACTTCTTCTATCTAGAGTTGACGTAATTCGTTCCGCGGAAAACTACAAAAGTATTGATTAAAAACGATATAATGTTAGACATAGAAAAGCAGGACGATTTAGAATCAAGTTAAAGAATAATCATTTCTGTGTAAATGTAAAATTACCAAAAATGTATATGTGTAATCAAATAGATAAAGAAAGGCAAAAAATAAATAAACAGGAACCAAATTCAATCGCCGAAGATGCGTATCACATCTTAGAGTAAAATAGTGTTGTACGCCACTGATGCCGCTACAGTACATAGCATTACATAACAAAATTGTTTTTTTTTAATTCGTAGATTTTTAATAGAAGCTCTTATACGAGGGCAGCCTATTAATTTTTTACAAACGACCACTAGGTCGCGGTATTGATATTACTATTTTCGTAAAATTTGACATTTGTTATTGTGAAAACAGTGGAAGCTTAGAAATTGACCGAGTAGTTTGTTAACAGCGAGCGTTTAAAAAACAGCAATTTTGTGAGAAAATGAAAATTTCACCTGAAGGTTTTCGTTGGATGATTTTTAACGATTTTAGTAGAGGCTTAACTCAACAACAATACATAGAATCCCTTCGTTCAACTTCTGGTAATGAAGCACAATCAGAAAAGACTGTTTACAATAATGGTTTTCAGAATTTCGTCGTGGTCGTGCGTCCGTCAGTGATGAATTTCCTGAAGGGTCACCAAAATCGGTTGTTATTCCAAAAAACATGGGTGCTGTGCGTAACATGATTCAAGAAGATCGGCATGTGACTTACAGTGAGATAAAGGCATCCTTAGGCAAATCGAATACTGCAGTACATTCGATTTTGCATGAAGATTTAGCTGTGACAAAAATCCTCTTCCCGATGGATTTCGCATAATTTGACCGAAGCTCAAGAAAAGGCTCGTGTTAATTGGTGCAAGGAAATGCTCGAAACGTTCGATCGAGGAACTGCAAAATCCGTATACAACATCGGAACAGGTGATGAAACTTGGATATATTCGTATGAACCGCAAACTAAGCAACAATCCACTGTTTGGGTGTTCCAAGATGAACCGAATCCCACTAAAGTTGTTCATTCACGAAGCACTTCCAAGAAAATGATCGTTTGTTTCTTCGGTTGTACTGGACATGTGGCAACCATGCCTTTAGAGGATCGAAGAACAGTTAACGCTGAATGCTATACAACAATTTGTTTCCCAGAAGTCATCTACGAAATCAGCAAAAACAACCGAAAACGTCGCATCATTCTTTATCATGACAATGCCAGCTCTCACACAGCACGTTACGCGTTTGATTATTTGAAGGAGAAAGACATAGAATTAATGTCTCATTGCCCGTATTCACCTGATTTATCGCCTAACGACTTATTTATGTTCCCGAATGCCAAACAAAAAATGCATGAACTGCGATTTTCATCATTTTGTTGAGTCCGTCCTTCATCCGAGGCTGGTGTAATAGTTCTAGGAGCAAGTTAAGGTTTTACGAGAGGTAGGTTGCTAACCTTGCCCCCCAACCCTCCTCCTTTGTCCGGGCTTGGGACCGGCAACACCGTTCAGGGCTACTCAATCCACTCCTAGGTAGTGCAGGCGAAGTTTAACTGATACAAGTAGACCCAAAAATAACAAACCCAAGAGATCAAAGAACTAGCGAAAGAAGAGAGAAACGCATACATAAAATATATTAATAATAGAGCACCAGAAGAATGCGAGGCATATAAGGGTATCAGAAATAGAGCAACTAACGAGATTAAACAACTTAAACAACAATACTGGGAAAGGTTTTCGACGGAGATGGAGCATGACCTATATGGAGGGCAGAAAAAAGTGTGGAACATGTTACGAAATAGGAAAAAGTTAGTTAATGAGGAAGTACAAGTAAAAACCATAAAAATATAAGAGTGGGTAGCGCACTTTGAATATCTCTATGCCCATGAAGAGACAAATAACGAAGAACGGGAAAACCGACCACTCTCTCCAATACAAGACGAAGATAATGACTAAGATAACACTAGAAGATGTAAAGGTCGCGGTAGGAAAGCTGAAAACACGAAAATCACCTGGAACCGACAACATCCCCAATGAACTGATCAAATATGGGGGGAATGACATGCAGAAGGAGATGACGAATTTGTTTCAAAGGATCGAAAATACCGAATTAATACCTGCAGAATGGAGAACCAGCATAACTGTCCCTATACACAAAAAGGGGACAGAAAACAACCCTGCCAATTATAGAGGCATAACATTATTAACCTCAGTACAAAAAATACTAATCAAAATTCTAGCAGAAAAAATTAACGATAAAGTAGCCATCTCTGAAGACCAGCAAGGATTCAGATCCAATAGATCCACAACTGACGCAATCTTCATTTTGATGAGGATGACCTACAGCGACTACTCCACAGATTCAAAATAACAGCTGGAAAATATAATATGCTAATATCCTGTGAAAAACCACAATCTATGGTAATATCTAAAAACCCATGTTTTTAAAATTTTACCATCGTAATCGGAAGAAAAAACGCTACTACTTTGGTAATTTAACCAACATCGTATCTTTAGTAGTATCAAAGTTGGCAAAAGTGCCGAATTCAATTTGAACACCCTGTATAAATCTTAAAGGCGAATGTTTTGAAAAGCAATAAAACAGTTTATTCCAAAAAAAATTTTTCTTTCCAAGTTTTTGTAGAAACTCGAAAGGCTTCCGTCATACTAAAGGGAAGCTTAACGATAATAGTTATTGATGTTTTATACGTTTAAGGGCGCATGATTTCTGTAAATTAATTATTTAAGCAGTAATCTACAAATGCAAAAAATTTACAGAAAGTAATATAGATTAGCGAATTTCTTCTTTGTAGAATTGGAGCATTCAAATGCTCTACAATGCACCATTTTATTTCCATAAAGGTTTGCTACTCAATTATAAATTTAAACTTAAAATAGACGGAAATATTTATACATCCCGTTGGTGACCTAGGACACCATTTGCACCTGGCTTGGCGTTGTATAGTAGTATATCCAAATCCAGTAGAGTGCAATACCCGCATCCACTCATTATGTTGATTACGAGTTTTTTGTTTGGTTTGATGAATACTATACGGGCTTTTTTTAAAACCTTTTAATATAATAATGAAATCAGAAAGCTGAGGATATTATGGAAGTGATTTTATTGAATAGAAGGTAGCAAACTGGTTTATTATTACTTAAGACTTAGAATGCCCAAAACAACAATATATATTTTTTAATGTAACATACTTTGAAAGATTTCTTAACAGCAATTATTTACTTCCATTCAAGTTATTCTCACATGCATAAATGTACGATATTTTTGATATGTCTGTAGAATTTGAGCGTACTGCGTTAATGCAGGGGCTTTTCCTTTTCTATACGCGAATTAGTTTCTTCTTTTCCATTCCACACTATCTTTAGTATATTTTTACAAACAATAATTTATATAATAAGTGCAAACAGCACTTTTTATATTTATCTGTCCTTTGACGTCAGTGTATTTGCGCATGTGTTCAGATGTGTTTTCGTATTGGGTTTTAATTAATCTTTGAAACATTTGTGCTATTAATAATTATTTTAGTGAAATATTTTCTATAATGAGTAAAAGATAAACTCGCAATCTGTTAACTGAAATTTTGAAATTGATTCAAGGACTCCATTATAAGGAATTTTCTGATTTCTTGTTTTGTTAATTCTGTGAAAACATTTTACGGTTTTTCAAGAATGGATTTCTTGTTAGGTTAGACGATGTTTAAGGAAATTACGTAAGACATAAAAAACGAACCTTGAACACGATAAAAACTGCCTGAATTCAACGGTGCAAAAAAGATGTAAATAAATGAACCAGCGAGAGCTGAACATTAAAATCTTCCTGAGGATGCAAGTCACGTAATGACAATGATGAGATAAGATTCCTTTTATTACAATAACTGTAATATCGTCGAAGGAGCTGACGAGTCCTCGAATCCTGAAACCTCATCTTTGCTAACTCATTACCATTAAATGTCCTTGCAATTCAAGGCAACTTTATTTCCTTGTGTCATTTGAAGTTCTGTTTTTTAGTTTTATTGCGCCAGTTTGAAATTGAGGACTTCCTTTCTTTAGACGTATCAGTGCACTTAGCGATTCGGTAAATTCCTAATAAGGGATCATTAGCTACGGTTATTTTGTGCCCATAAAACATTCAAATTGGCTAGTAATACCACAGTTGTACGCTACCAACTCGGCTCGCGTGTTTGCAGCAGAACCAGCCGTGTTATTAAACTTTAACACGGTTCAACGTGCCCGGGCCACCTTGTATAGTAAATACTGGCAGCTATTCTTCCGCACTTTCGAGCCGCATTTTAAAGTGGGGGAGTCCCCTAAAAACTCCCCTTCCGTTTGTGTTTCGCAACTGTACTTGACATGTAGACATGCTTGCTTGAGATACGAGACTCAGACTAATGTTTCATGAATTTCAGATGGGATCCTCCTTGAAGAAAGAAGTGACGGTGGTGGCGGCGGCGATGGTCCTCCTCTTTTTCACCCTACATCGCCCGGTGCAGGGCGCTCATATCAAGGTAATGACGCATGCTGATGCTCCATCTGTTTACATGACAATAACCGCCCCTTCAAGCTTTCATTAAAGACACGAAGAAAGATGATTAATGTATTTCTCTGGATAAACAATAAATTGTATTTATTTTCTCTTTGTTTTCGGATGGTTGTTTGCTTTTTGGAGTGTTTACATGATCGATTAGTTTAGGGCGTGTGAGTTTGGTCTGGGGGATGAATTGGACAGCTCGGTACGCTCCATTTACTCACGTGGAGTTATTAGGTAATTTTTTCTCTCGTGAAAGAAAAGCTCCTTTGTCCTCGAATTTAGGTTAAGTTAGATTGGTGTCCACACAAAAGGTTTAAAAGGGGAAAATTTAATTTGATGGCGCTTTTATCGAATGTAACCCTTCAATAATTTGTTACAAGAGAAACCATTTAATATGTTTACAAGCCCCGAACATAGCGCTTGGAGAAGTTTAATAATTTCAGCAAAATTATTGTAATTTGGGTTTTTAGGTTATTTTATGGTATACCATTGAAAACAGTAACAAAAATTGCTTTCATCAAGCGTAAACAATAAATACACTCCATAGGGAAAATACATGTATTTATGGAATTATTCAATTCCTGCTCCATACGTTGAAACCGGCATCTGAAACAAGGCGTACACAAAAGGGGCGGTTAATTTTACAGAGACTACATTTACCTTTTTATTTTTATAATTCTATATTGTAGGGATAACTCCAACATTTTAAAAATAATTTATGATACCCCTTTAATACAGTCCGCGTTGGACTGTAAATATTAGCTCGTTACACCTGTTATACGTAATATCTGGGAAACAGATATATTCAACGCTAGCAAAATATTTAAACTCTTAAACTTACTGTTATCCATAAAATACAAACACATCATTTATTTCCATGTTAGGAATTGTCAGCTTTAAAATTAATTAATAGTCGATTGTTGTACTGGATTTATAAACACCCCATACAAAGTACAGATATAGTAATGGAAAAGAGCAACAATATAGGTACCATATTAACATTTGTCGATATTATGTTTGTCATTAATGTTTGGAATACAGTTGGAATTTTCGCTTTTCATATAATTCCTTTCATTAACTAACTGCAATATTACAACTGTCTATACAATTTATATGGCACGTATTAAAAGTGGTTCGATATAAATGCGGGTTTTGCATTTGATGTACAGCCAAAATGAATTGTAATGCTTACTCTGCTAGTAATGTATTGCAGCGATCATTCCACTAGTTTTAAAAGTTACTAATTTGAACAAATTATTACCTTTATTATAAATATTTATATACATTGTCAGTAAAATTAAAGCAAATTAGTTTGGCGCGATATGATGAATGTCCTTTGCGTTTAGATATGAATTGCACGAGTGGGCAGCACGAGTGTTTTTCACAAGCAGAAGCACAAAGTAAGAGGTTTTATCTGTGCTGCATGAGCTCCAGAAATATAGCTAAACAATAGATATGGTTCTGCGTGCAGCATTTCGAAAAATTAAGTTAGTGATGATAAATGTAATATCTTTAGACGAAACAGTGGGTGCAAATGCAAAACATTTACGCGACATCGTAGTGATTATCCAAACTCGTTCAACAAATTATCGAATTTCTTTTTGGAATATTTATTATTTACTAAAACAATAGGAGAGTGATTATTATTACTGATCAAAATCATAAATAATATAAAAAAACCGTTGTGTTTAATTTCTAAAAGACCCGCCTTTTTTAATAGGGCATGAGGAAAGATATTTCAATATTTTTCAGATTTTTTAATTTGTACTTTTACAACATTCTATTTTAAGATCAACTTGTGTTACCCTGCAATCTACCATTTTCATCAGGCCGCAACAAAACACTCTTCGGTTAGCACAGTTAACCTACCTTGTTGCGTTTCCTCCTTGTCTCAATAATGCTAACAAAATACACAAAGAAGGAAAATGCAGCAAACAAACCATAGGTTGTCAAACAATAATTATAAATATACTCAGTAAAATAGGAAAGGGTTGATACATTTACAAGCCTACAACGTGTAAATTAAGACCTGAGTTAGTCCTGGTATGAAGCCTTCAGACTTCTAAATTTGTTGCTCAAGCCGCCATTGGCTACGACATTAAGGTAAGGTTTTTAAAAAAGGGAAAGAACTGCCTAGTCAGTAGACGCTTCTACTTTCACAATATAAATGCAAATTAATTAGTAAATCTATTAGACAGAAGGCACCGGAAGGCTGCTTTATTTCTTGATAATACCACTACTTCCACGTCTTATCATCAAATCGAAGCACTTGGTAAACAAGTAATCACTGCTTACAATCATCACTACTATTTATAATACGTACAGATTTTACCTTAGGTCAGCGTCGAGATAAAGGAAGCCTGAAGGTAGGCTTACGCTCGGTCAGTGTCCAGAATCATTGTATGCCGATGGCACTGGATAATGGCATAAAATTGGGCAATATTTGGATAATGGCTTCAGGTCGCATAATATTTCATCAGAATATTGTTCTAGATTGTGCAATCTGAATAACGGAGAAAATACCGACAAATCTAGGTGTTTTAAAAAGTTAAAAGCGATAATCTGCTACATAGAGTCCTTGCTGAAACAATAGCTCTTTGCGGAAACGTTGAAAAGCGTAAGGGGGTTAATTTTATCAGTGGCGAACGAAAAAGGAAACCACACAGTATTTCCACAACTTGTTGATTCTTGTATACGACTTAATTGTCGACTTTTTAATTACGAGAAAAGGGTAAACGGTAACTCACAAGAACAACTCAGGTCTCACCTAGTCCTTATCAAGTCCTTCCTGCAATCCTCGGGACCATATCTTGGCAAAATGCTTATAATTGTTTTCAGGCTGTTTTTAGAATTCTAGTCCGTGCTCACCAATGTGTTTGGGCATATAAAGGTCGTAGTCGAGTGAAGACATCAGCATCGATTTTCTTTGAATGTTTGGTTATGTATTTTGGAAGACCGTCTGATCGGGCAAGTATTTTTACTAAATCTTTTGACTTGTGAATTGTATTTTAACTTCTTGAATAACACTTTACCCCCACAATTGAAAGACGTACCTTCGCATGGTAGGGTCCATCTGTGGTTTATGCACAATGGGGCTCAAATATGGGGCATAGGACGAGGGATCTAATTGCAAGGCCACCAGAAAAATTCTAAAACCTTGTTCCTCATTTGAAGTACAATCGTACAAATGGTAAAATGGTAAAATCAAGCCAATAATATTAAAAATATCTGCCCCTTATTCGCGGAGCGAACGGTCGTTATAAGCAGGTAATACAATACAGTAAACATTGCAAATCCAAACATTTACTTCGTAGACGATTGTTATATTCGACATCTTGTTGTACTCAAGTTCGTGGTAAACGAGCTACGCCCGCACAGCTTGGTGGTTTGTTTTACAATACGAGTTATTCATACGGCGGCGTTTCGAATCCCAAAATATACACCGTTTTTACACATTTCTTCTGTTTCTTCCCAGTCCTCAAGACATCGGCTGCTGAATATAGGCCTCCTCACACTCTTTCCATTTTTCGGTATGTTTAGCTTTTCTCATCCGTCCCGTTCTACTAACCTTGACTAGATTAATTACTTGAAAAATCCTATAGTTCTGCAAGGTGGTTATTTCCCTTTAGGTATCTTGGTCGCTTTAGCACTACACATTTGTTGATGTCTAACTTGCGAGGATCCTCTATCTGCGAATAACCTTCACGAAATTTTCTTGGGAAAATTTGTATATGGTATACTATCTAAATAATAACTAAACGCAAAAATGCATCATGCTCAAAAGTCATTAAATTACATTGAATTTGCACGTTATTTTAGTTTTTTTATTAGCTGCCTTAATTTTGTCTGAAAGTGCAGTAGTATTTGTTAAATATATTAATCCATATTTTCCAATTATCTTTTTATTAATACATGTAGTCCAGTACACACATTTATTTGGTCAGTGCGGCTCTGTTTAAAGTAAATTTGAATTACATTAGATGCAAATGCAAAGGGAAAACAATAAAACGGATGTTGTTTATTTTTGCGCCCAACTCTGTTTGGTAAGCCCCCGTTGTGAAAATATTACGGTAAATTAAAAAGGGTTGCTTTTAGCGTGTTGTAGTATATTTACACTTTTCTTTTTCGATCAATTTTTCGCTTCTGGCCGCTTGTTTGTAAACAGGAAACGTTCTGCATCGTTGATTGATCGTATAATAGAATTGCATATGAAAATTCCGACAGTAGCTTTACATTTTAATATAAATAATTAAACTAATGACAGGTAATATTTATATTTACGTATAAGTAGAAGTTGGGTATTAATAAATTATAATAAAATGGGCAAATAATGTGATAACATTATCGACAACAGAAAAATAAACCTACTTAGTATAACTAGAATTGTTAGATAACTGATATCAAGAAGCCACATAGTGGACGTCGTTTTATCGTAATTATGCAATATGATCAATAACGATTGCCATGAAGGGACGCCATGGAAGCAACTGCCTTTCCTTTTTCGAGTGCTGTATCTAATCAGAGTCGTGCCAATCTTCTTTCATGTCCCTGTAGACTTCAAGGACCTACAGCTTAACATGGGCTCCGATCCCCTGGAAGCGTAAGCAGTTCTACTCCAGCGAAATCTTACGAGACCGTATACTCTCGGGATAGCTCGAAAAGGCAAATTTTTTATAAAATATTCTTAAACAGTTACATTGTAAATTCTTACGTATCCTAAGGACTAATTGACTACTTAATATTTACCACACTGATTACAACTGTTTTACCACTTAGCTGGAACTGCATTTTTGCACATAATTAACGTTGTTATGGATAATGCTATTGCCCGCATCGTCCTCCTTCGTATACGTTAATGAGATAAGGTATAGCGGAAAATGAAGTTTAAAAAATTGAGCAGAATAAAACAGATAGGTAAAGTTATTAAAAAAAATGAGAAAGAATGGAACATAGAATTTTAAAAGTACAGAAAACAGCGGGAAGAACGTAATTAGAAAACAGAAGAATGTAAGGAACCCTAAGAGTAGAATGTAAGTCTGATAATAAATGAAGGTAGCGTAAAAGGGGGGGGGGGGAGAAAAGTTATTGAAGCAAAGAGACAGAAGAAAATCCTTAAAAAATGGGAAGACCATAAACGGAAGCTGACTAAAAAGAG
>JABXWE010015205.1:0-21044 GCA_014611495.1 Limonius californicus
AGTGGCCGCAATAATGTTAGCAGAATGAAAGGAGTCACTAAGGTATGCGATATGAAAAAAAAAATATACATTTAAAGCAACGCAGACAAATTTTAAAAGGAGCGATCGACCTGATGTTTGGTGGAGAGTAATATACTTGAATAATCTTTTGTCTAACTGCAGTATTTCTAGTGGACGCAATAAGACTGGGTTATGAAAGGACGCAATATTGATAGCAGGATTTATATATATATATATATATATATACTGTATGGAAGGAAGAGTGAGTTTCAATTTCTGGTTCACCTGCTTGTTTTTGATGCCATTTACAAAATGTAGATGTTTGTAAACAAGCTAGTTAAGCTTTCCATGCATTGCTAACAGCAAGCCAACATTTAAATTAATATTACATAACGATAGAAACTAGGTTTAACGAATTACAGTTTGTGAATAGTTACGTAAACATGAAATACACCATCGTGAAGTTTACAACATGGCCATCTGAATGTAAATGTTAGCCATTATGTACTGTGTGAATAAAGTTGTTTTCATAACAGCAATTGCAACCTTACATAACGCGGTAGTTAAAGTTGGTTAAAAAACCTAGAGCGCTTACAAGAGTAAACTCCACAAAAGTTATTCAATATATGTGACAGCATATTGCAGCTTTTACAATGACATAAAACTGAGCCAGCCTGCTAAAGCTCCCGCTCGAAGGATTAGAAAAGCTCAAGCTACATGCTACTAAAGCTTTCGCTAAGCTTTAGTAACCAAAGATAAATACTACAATGGTCAATATCCTCTATATTTTTATTTCTTTAACTGCAGGCAGCGCATTTATATTCCTCGGAATTGTGTTCATAGAAACGGAGTAATACCTTTTTATTAGCCTTTATATCAAATACGCTTGGGTTATTAAAATGGCATAAAATTAGTTCCTCTATATTTACGGAACAATTTATGATGTATAAAACGTAAAACAATAAATTTTCAAACCTGCAGAATATCCTTTATTTTCTAATTAAGACTTTAGGAATGTGCTGCAGTCGGTTTTGGCTAATTTACAGAGAGAGTCTGAATCTATACATTTGATAAAATGACTGCATGAGTCACATTACAACAAAGGATCCCAGTCTGAGTTAAACAAAGGCCGGCTATTTTATATCCCGGAAGAATGCTCATCTTTGTGGACTGAAGCCGGGACAGAGACGCGTAAACGGATTTGTACAAAACTGTTTCGGACTGCCAACTAAATTTACACCATATAAAACTATTTCACGTCAATCGGAAGCTTTGGAATTTAATTGTCGACGATACTAAAGAAAGAGGCGAAACAACCAGGCGTGCTGAAAATAAATTCCAAAGTTGTGAAAATGGTTTGCCTCGCTGTCTCCCGAAAAGTGTATTGTGCGGAGAATTTTCGTTGCATTTAGTGATTTCGAACAGGTTCGCATTAAAATTCCCCTCAGTTGCCTTTGTTGCAACGTATACTCTTTGAGAAGTTCCTTACACTTAAAACTTGCAGCCTGTATTATTTACAACATCGCAAACAGAAGTTGCGAAGGTAATTGCCGAAATTTAGTTATGTACTCTTAGAGCCAGTTTTATAAAGTTCAGTTGACTGAGTTACTAAGCAACACCAAGAAGAACCATTAAAACTGGAACATTTTCAAATCCTCTTACAACTTTAAATACATTGTTTTGGTTTTCTATTTTTAGGTGGAAACTTAAAGCACAATTTTTATTATTAGGGTTATACAGGTTCTAAATCGATTAAAAACCTGCATTCTGTATATAAACAGATAATTTCTGTATTACTGTGCAAATCTGCTCTGGCGTTCTTACCAGTAGAAACTTCCTTGGTAACTGTTTTTTCATTACTTGCGTCTATTGCAGGTTACGAAACATCCGAATATTTTGCGATTAGATCTATTTTATTGTATCTTATAAAAATGGTTTGCTATTTTAACTCGCGAATATTCAGTATTTATATTCTGATAATTGCAAAAATTCATAATTTTTTATTTAAGAATGAATGAAAATTTACATCAATACATAATAGCAATATTGGGATCATATCACTGGTTCTCAGTTAAGTTATTGAAAGATATCAATTGTTAATGTACTACAAAAATATAAGGTTTTGCACATGTATTATTCGAAATATTACAGTACACGAAATTGAAACAGCATTGAGGAATATAAAAAATAACAGGTCGCAAGGCCCTGGAGGTATACCCATAGAATTGATTAAGAATTCCCCATTACTAGTGTTAGAAGACCTTGCTGATCTATTTAATTTGTGCATCAAAGGTGACAATATTCCAAAGAATGGAAAATAGCAAACATTAGTTCCATTTACAAAAAAGTCAATAAGAGAAATTGTGGCAATTATAGAGGAATCAGCGTCACTTCATCTATGGGCAGACTGTGCGCGCGGATACTCAAATCAAGAATAGAAGAGTAGGCAACAAAAGCAGAACTGCAAAGTAGTTTCAAACCTGCATATGGTATTTATTGACTTGAAAAATGCATATGATAGTGTTCCAATAAACAAGCTATGGGATGCCATGGAAAACAACAAAATGGGAAAAAGTTATATAAATGCAGTAAAGCGGCTATATGAAGCGAGTAAAAGCAGAATAAAAGTAGGCCGACGTTATTCAGATGAATTTATAATCAACAAAGGTTTTAGGCAAGGATGCTGCATATCCCCAACACTTTTCAAAATATACGTTAACAGAGTATTGAAAGAATGGACCTGAAAGTGTAGCAAAATGGGATCGAAACAGAAGACGATTATATCTACAGTCTTTTGTTTGCGGACGATCAGGTCATTCTAGCACAAGACGAAGATGACATAAGTTACATGATCAGAAAGTTAACGGAAGAATATGATAAGTGGAGATTGGAATTAACACCGAAAAAACTCAGTACATGATAATTGGAAGACAAGGGCAAGATTTGCAAACAGACAAGGGTGTAATTAAACTTAATAACGAATATAAATATTTGGGGGTCACACTCACATTCGATGGAAGAGACGAACGAGATATACAAAATAAAGTAGAGAAAGGAAAAATTATAACAAGACAACTACATTCAGTACTATGGAATAGGTCTTCTTCAAATAAAACAAAGAAGCGTCTGTTTGGTACTTTAGTTGAAAGTTGCGTTACCTATGGTGCCGAAGTATGGACAATTAACGAAAATATGGCAAATAAAATAACAGCAGCTCAAATGATGTATTGGAGAAGATGTTGTGGATATACATTATTGGACCACATGAGAAATGAAAGAATAAAATAAATAATTCAGGTAGAAACGTCATTGCTCGATACAATAGAAATGAAACAACTAAAACGGTACGGACACATGCAAAAAATGACCGGAAACATGTTACCACAAACACCTGCTTACAGAAGTAAAAGGGGAAGACCTAGAAAGCGTTGGAACGTTGGTATTGCAGAAACCATGCAAAAACGACAGATACAAGACGAGGATTATAGAGACAAGAAAGCATGGATATTGGGATGCGGAAGACGGCCATGGCAGCCGTAAAAAACCGCTCATATATTACACTATATAAGCTATTTTAAAAGTATTTGCAGACAGCAAGGCCCTGTCCTGACAATATTTAAATTTGAAACGTCTACATTCTCTCGAAATTGCACAGAATGATATCTTAAAGACCTTACTAACTTATCAAAATTTCCGAGAGGTTTATTTGGTCACGCCCGGTGGATAATTTCGTTTAAACCACACGGTCCAAAAATATTCTAACCAATAGAAATTAGCAGCAAATATTAAAAACCGCTTGATTAAGGCTGAGGCTGAGGATCTCCGTTGTCAAATTACTAACTGAATAGTGATTTGCAACACCGTAAGAACTTCCTAAAAAAGTTATTTTTAACCCTATATCAAGAAAATAATATTAGAACTACCATCATGGCTATGTTATCCCTATTGTGAACAATCAACATTTATTTTGATTTAATTTGTTAGTACACATAACATTTATATGTTATTTTTAGATTCCTATTAGATACAACATTAAAACCACCAACTGGTTCCTTAAAATGCACTGTCCACGTCTAAATGTAAAGGTCCTTATAAATATTTTTGCAGTTCATTTGGATAAATTAGTTTGCAATCCCGTTCAAGGTTTTGTTATCCTTGAGATCGAAGAAGGTAGGGCGTTTACTTCTCATTCGGGAGGTCTTCGGTTCAAACCCCTGAGCCGTCTGTCCAGACTCAGTCCATACATCCAATTTTTTAAAACTTTGTACCTACTAAAATTATAATCCCTTAACCTTAATCACCTCAGCTTTTTCTGCGGAGGTGCTTCGTACATGCCTGATTGAAATGTAATAAAATTACTGCTAACCTATTGATACTACTGCTATATAAAAGTATAATGACGGGTAGACAATTAAAAAACAAATTAGGGTTTTCTTAATAAGCATATGGCCTAAACGGCTTCCTTAAGAAGTAGCCTCAGAAGCACCCCGAAGGAGGTTATATAAATATTTCCAAAACTCATAAGAGTAATATGGTTTATTATTTAGTGTTTACTCCCTTACTAACTCCACAGCTTTCAACTTAGCTAAAAGGGTCAAAAATTTATATTCTTTGGGGGTGGCCTTACCCCCTAATTATTTATATAAATAAGTCCTCTTGTTTTTTGGTACGCGTTACCATTATCGAGATATTTCACTTCTAATATTTTACTTTTGGGCTCTAATACAGAAAATAATTTTTAAGTGAACTATGGATTAATGATTGATTTTGATTGTCAGCCTGATTTTTCGTAAATGGTAAACTCCTGCTCTCTCGTGTATAAAAATCCTTCTTCAGGGTACCTCCTTAAGGGGGCTGTAAGTTCTTAACGAAGCTGTATAGACCATAAGTTCATTTATAAACCCTAATTAATTTTGTGCTCCTCAGTTTAGTTTTGGGTAATTAATTTTGAGCCACTCTACATATACAAACTTATCCAGGGTAATCACATAAAAACCTTAGATTCTACTATAACTTTGTTGTTTTTGAAGATATTCTAAAATTATACAATGCTTAATGAACTCATTTTTAATAAAGAATTTGATATTTTCATTTAAAAAAGACAATGGAGCACTGCATTACTGAGATGTAACTATCAACTCTGTCTGTTCTTATAGAACACCCAATATATTATATATTGTTATATATATGTATGTATTGTATTTTCTGATTCTCCGCTTTTTTCCTGCTTTCGTCGATATGAACACGTAAACCATTATCTTTTATTTTTTTACGAGATATTTATAATTAAACATTTAAACTATACAGGGTGGTGAATTTTTCGATTCTCACCATTGGCATCTCGGAAACGGTAAGAAAGATAAGGTGAGTTAAATTAGAGAAAAGTTGCGCTTTTTTATGACGATTGAGAATCTGAAGAAATCCTGAATATTTTTAATCGTTCTTGATTTATCATGAAAAAACTGAAAAATGTGATTTTAAAAATAAATTAATATTTCCTTTACCACTGACTATTTCAATGAAATCATCATTATGTTTTTGGTCACTGCGAGTGGAATGACTTTGACATAAATTTTCTAGGCCTTCTACATTTCAAGCTGCAATAGTCAACTATTGTTAATCTGATGGCCGCCGTATTGGACCATATCACACCACTAGATAGACAACAAAATTAGCTTTTGAAATTGGTAACCAGCATAACCTTTTTTTTCCAAAAACTTGTTGAAATTTGAAAATTTATGCAAATAATTTAAAAAAATTATTAAAACAATTAAAACAAAAAAAATTGAAGTGACAAATTGTTTTGCTGATTGTCAGTTCTTTTAAACTCCTTTAATCCTGAAAACATTTTTTTAGTTTAACGATACCAATATGACAAATTCAACAGCAGATGATTTTTTAAATAGTTCAAAGTGCGCGCTGTTATTTATGATGTAGAGGTTAGTCGTCAAATTCATTTCGTCCACAGTTTTTTGGATAATCCGCCTGGTAATGGAGTTGAAGGCATTTTCGATTGTGAGGCGAAGATGTCCGTCGGAGATGCATGTACAGCCACTTCTACATTGCCACACAGAAACTAATCCATAGTCGTTAAGCATGGCGATCGTGGAGGCCAAGGAACAGGGCTAAACAAGTGCCAAGCCATCGTTTTTGAAAACTTGCATTTAAATATCTTCAAACAATGCGGGTGTTGCCAGAAACAATTGTAATAATAATAAAAGCGAGAGATTGCATTTTGCTAGTTTTCATTTAAACTCTTTAAACACTAGAAACGTTGACATGATTCTTATAGACAATATTCTTTAAATATTCCAACAGAAATGTATTCGAAGATGTTGGGTCGGGATTACTTACGAGCCACCGTATTGTACCATGTATTTCAAACCATTTGAGGTACCGATAGTTTAAATATTCGATATAAATGTTGTAGCTAGTATAGCTTGAATGATTTATTTATAAATATATCGCAAAAATAAAAGATAATGGCTTAAAACTGGTTATATCGATGAAAGCAGAAAAAACGAAGAATCCGAAGATACGATGATACCTATACAGCATGTTCTACAAGAAAAACCAAAATTGATAGCTATATCTCTACAATGCGATGCTGAATTGTTTTTGTGATACAAATATCAATTCCTTATTAAACATACAACACAATATAGTATTTTTTAATTTTCCTATATATTAAAAAACAACAAAATTATAATACAATCTAACATTCTCCTGTGATGACCCTATATACAATTGTTATTTCGCAAATACCGTTTTAGTGGACCTTTTGTTGTTGTCCTGGATAAAAGCCGATTACTATTTTATTTACGCGATTGGCCGTGAACGTTTGCTGGGGATTTCCTGCCATTGAAGGGAGCCCTGCGTGGTCAATTATTTTAGAATTATTGCAACATATTTCGCAATGCGGTAAAACATTCCAGCTACTGCGATACTTTCGTTCATTGTTCTCGGGAGTCGACTTAACATCTCCTTTCGACTCGGTTGCTTGCGAACACCTCAGCGCCGAAATCAAGTACTGCAAGGGCGGCTTGTGTTTTCGATGGGTGTCCATTGCGTGAATTTTCGTATCGCTGTTATCACCGTGGGGTGAACAGAACCATCGACAAGTGTCGGATTTACCGAAACACGATGGATTTTAACCCTTGGAAGGCAATTCATTGCGAATTTGCCGATCGCCTTTGGCGGATTAATATCGAACCCTCTAGATGTGCAGCTGCGGCGACAAACACATTGGGAGTTTGTGCGGCGAATATTTTGTTCCAGAAGTTCCCGTTTTTTTTTCGTCACTGATACTCCTGGCCCAGAACGTTGTCGCCATAGTGACTCAGCCTTCAAGGGCGGGCCTGCGAATTTTTCCTGCTTCCCGAAGAACCTAGCAACACCCCAGTTGTGCCTCACTCTACTCCCCTGCCCGAACAAAGCTAGGGTAGGTCAAATTGTGGATTGTGTTGTGAAAGCTTGTTTCGGGTTTCATTTTATTGGATTAAAGTGCTGAACCATTTTATTTTTGATCCAACGCAAAGCGACCTTCAGTCGTCCATTGCCATCTTGTTTGTGTTAACTGTAAAGTGTGATTATATATTGTAATTTTTGTAAAATGGAACGTCACTGGCCGGGAAGATTTGTTCATTAAAGTAAATGCCGCAAGTCAGAGGCGGGCGAGCCTTTCACTTTTTACGTTCCAACAATCCTTTGTTTAGCCAATAGTTGTTTTTCTTGTTTGTTCTAAATTGCATTATTTGTGTTATATTTTACTCAATAGATTTAGATGCAGTTAAACCGCAGTACGATCTTTTATTCTGGTGTATTTTATTGTGTGCATGAACTTTGTAAGCTTTATATTCAGGAGGAAGCACAATAAATGTGAGTCCGATTGCCCTAAGCTGCTGACTTCTCGGGCCTTCCACGAGAACCTGCAATCAAGTGTGATTAGGAAGGTGGCGCCCCCTCATTTTGACCTACTCTGTACTCAACTAGGTAGGTACGAATTTCCCTCCCGTAAGCGTTTCTCCTGAACCACCCCTACTCCTCTAAATTTAGCCGAAAGCCTTTTTTACATCTTTCCTGTTCCGGATCGTTTGGCCCGTAACACACCCTCTAAAAATTCTCTGAAATGCACTTTTGATTATATATTATTTAATTTAATAAAGAAAAATAATTGAGAAAACAATCAGAGAAATGCAAAAATATACATGACAGTAAAGCGTCCTACAAAAACATCATTTAAATATTACAGGGTTTTTTATGTAAAAGACAGAGTAGTGAAAAACTGAAAAATACATGTGTATTCAATTAAAAAATCTACTCCTATTGGTTTTCACATCGTTTTTATTTATTTTAGCTACCAAACAAGACGTGGGGTGTTGCCAACGGGTTTAGATAATTTGTTAAATATGCAGTTTTGAAGACTGTTTATTATCGATTTTCGATAGTTATACTTCTCATGAGCATTCTTGTAGTGGTTTACCATCACTAGTATTTAGTTTATTAGTTAATTAAACTTATGGACTTGTAACTTGTAAACTGTTATCTATTTGTTATATCTTGTTAATCTACACAACGTGTCGAAAATAAATCACATTCGTGTCAGGAATCCATTTTCCGGTTCATACGTATATGTAGTTTTGTTCGAGATTTTAATAAGCGACCCCCAGTATTTCCAATTGGCAAAAATTCGTGTGCATTGTGTAAATTTTATAAAATCGTATGCAGATCCGTTTGTTTGCCTTTTATTTGCATTGTTTGTAGGGCAAATTCAACTGAAGCGCATCCGATCGCCAACCGACTTTCTTTTCAGGCTTTCGAACTTTTTTTATCTGTGCGAGACAGTCATTTTATGTTCGAACAAATAGTTCTCTGATCATTTGCTCGTTAGTAAGAATTATTGGTGTAAAATGTAAACTGAGATTTGAATATAATTAATTACTTATAACTAAGTTATTAATTAAGCTGCCGTTAGACTTTCAAGCTGAAAGTCTAGAGTTGAATTCCCGGTACAGGAATGTGTGGCCGTTTTCCGTCGTAAGCCAACGTCAAACCAGGTATTGTACCTAGTAAATCTTCTCTGGAGTAGAAATGATTACACTTCCTGTAGTTCAGAGCGTACGTTAAGCTGTAGGTCCTCTATGTCTGAGCCACTTTAAATGGGCATACGAAAGAATATTGTTACGTCTTGTAAGAGATAAAGTACCTGAAGAAGTTATTAATAATTACACATAAAAGTTTAATGTCATGTATTCCAATGGCTTCCCTTTTTGATTCTTTGATGGGTGAGATTTATTTTACTGATGTGTCGTTTAAACTTTTGCTAATATTATTTTTTAAATAGAAGCGAACTTAAAACGCTATAGTCAAATACATAATATACAAAATATACTTGAAACAGTACCTTTTGTAATATAATGTATAAAATAAAATCAAAAAACATAAATAACACTATAAAAACACTATTAAAGTTTGATATATTTGACATTGCGGCGACTTTTAAGTACATAAAGATACCAGCTCAACTTACACATAAAATTTCAGTTGTCGTTTTGTTTGGTTTAGTATAGGATCTTCCTTTGTGAGTTAATAACCTGAACATTTCCGGGTATAGAAACATAAAAAACTATAGCCTGATGAATAAAGTGTACTAATGAACCAATTATTTCAAAAAGTTAAGGAAAATGATAAGTGGCCCTAGAGGATTTTTTCTGCGACCCGCGTAGTCTCCTCAAAAAACTCTTTTTCGTGAGCTCGCGCAATCTTTCGCAGAAAAACCTTATCGTCCTGTTACCGTAGTCGATTTCACAACTTATATTTTGTTTTACTTGTGCTTCTATTATTATTATTATTATGAATATAACCTTACCTTTAGGTTGGGGTCGAAGAATTGGTCATACAATCCGAGCGGTAGTATATTTTTTACGCCACGGTTCCTCTCCATTTATCCCTAAAGTAATCAACAAATTTAACTTCTTATCGTTCTTGATTTTAAATGTCAACTTATTTAAACAAAACAATATGAAATGGAGTAACATAACACAAAATTGTAATTAAGTGGGAAGCAATTTACTAACATAGAAAATGTTGCAGGAATTTACTTCGAGAGCCAATTGTCGACTGTCACATTTCGATTGGTTCCTTCGATTAGTTTTACTAATCGCAAAACTGATTGTATAATAGTGAATCTGTAATGTGGTATGTTAAAACCTACCACAACCCAATAACTCGCAGGTACTCACCAGAGGGATAGTGACTGAAACCACACCAGCTGACACGCCGAATGGAGAGTAGATAACTGGAGTCTCGGAACCCCGGCTCCAATGCCTTTTCCGCCGAAACGGATTCAAGATTTCGTGGATCGAAATATATACCACCTCCCGACTTAAAGGTTAAGATAGTGTCATTGGTTTCATAGCTAAGCTAATAAAAATCCATTTTCATACAGCACGACATTCGCCACCCACCTGTCCGCGACCACTTATTTGTTACTTAGTGACCCGATCTTTCGAAAAGGTTGCCGACCCCTGGTCTAAACGATTAATAAGTAAAGATCTTAGAACACACCAGCTACCTTGTATTATCCAAGAAAGTATGTTTATACTTCTTGTATACACATGTAAAATATAAGTGGCTTTGATAAAAGAAAGAACGACTTCGGCCCAACATAATAAATATTTGACAATAAAGGTTTTTTTCAATTAAAAGAGCCCAAGCGTAATTTAATTTAGAAACGGAACAGAACTTAAAGATAAAAGTGTATATTAATAACAAACTGGAATCTTCTGTTTACAGAAAATCATAAAATACGCCGCAATACCACAGTAAGCTTGTCGCCGAAATATATAAATTAGTAACTTATTGATCTTGAATACATGGAGCTTCGACAGTTCCTTTGGATAAAGTTAATTCTACCCAAGATATTTCCATTATGAAACAAATTACAGATTGTTACGAAACTAAATAATATATTAATTATAAAGAAAGATTAATTAACTATTCCAAAAATGTATCCAAATTTTTTCTATTGTCTATTTTGGGACAATTTGCTAAAGTTGTAAACAAAACAAAAACAGTCAAACTGATGTAAATCAATAACTAAAACACACTTTCACTACTGCATCCAACGCGAAATAGGACTGATATTTGGTAAAATCTGATATTTACAAATTAAACTGTTTAAACGATTTAAATCTGTATATATGAACCTGACAGCTAGAAATTCTAAAACCAGATACAAAGAACAAAGCTCTCATAAATACACACACTTTGAAGAGTCTGACACTTGTTAGGACCCACATAATATTTATATACTTTTACGATGCTAAACGTGAATTGGATATGCTTGAAGTTTTACGAATTTAATAATATTAAAAAACTATACCCTTAATAACTAAGCAAGTAGAAGCCCCAAGATACAAAATAATAACATAACAGTTTCTCGGAATATGACTGCGTATATGTCATCTGAAGATGATCATACAGTAGAAATTTAAGATGAACTGAAAGACTTAAAGAATAACGTAGTAAAAAATAGGAAGATATAAAGAAATAGAACAATCGTATATTTTGCAGATCGTCCTAAACACCGAAAGTAAGACTACTATAGTTCATTAAAGCCACGAAAGTATAGACTGGATGCGGAAAATGGTGCTCGCCATTTCGACGAGTGCGACACGTCGACGCGCGACGAATGGTCGTTTATAGTAATTTAGGAGCGCATCATAAGTTTCTTATTCAAAACATCAACATAATATGAATAAATGTAATTAAGGATTTTGCTAATAGGCAATTTTATTATGATTTATTCTTCCACTGGGAGCCTTTTTGTCCCACTGCTAGGCATCGGCTTCTTCTGTGCCATGTGTTTATCCTCGGCGTTACAGTAGAACTACGGAGAAGGTTTTTAGCACTAAGATCCGATAGTTGCAAGCTGGATAGGGAAATTGTGTATGGTGGGTTGGAGACAAGATTTTTATAAATCTGCATAGTAAAGCTAAGATTTCGAATCCAAGCCAGAATGGACGTTTTACACAGAAAGCGAGCGCTCTACCAACTGAGCTACCACCACACATAATTTTAATATAATATTTAAGAGGAATTGTCTATAATTTTTAATTGCATATTTGACGATCTGCTTATTTAGTATAATTGTAAAATTATTAATTACAGATTTTTGAAATAGAATCTTCCTACATAAAACAAACAAACAAATAGCCGTGTAAATTATAAATAATTAAAGTAGATGTTCTACATGTCCTCCTTTCATTTGTACAAATCCTACGCATCTCCATAAAAATGAACACCGCATTCTTTCAAAAATTCCCGGATTCATACGAACAGTCTGGCAGGCATATTCTATTCGTTCTCGCAATTCGTTTAAATTATTCACAAGGCTTGAATAAACTACCGACTTTAAATACCCCCAAATACTTCGTCAGTAAATAAGGCTTCACTAACAATGTTTGCGGTTTCCGCAACTCTTGTCAATGCTCACTGGCAAATCACCAGATGTGCAACATAATCAGGCACACTAAGAGCTTGTACCCTTTGTATATGGTATGGGTATAATTACTCCTCACGTAGGATTCTCCATATCAGACTTTAATGTTTGTTTCGGGAGAAAGTCTTCTACTGATGGTACCTGGATTATCTTCAATCCTCCTTAAAATGTTAAGTTCCGCTTCAAGAGTATAAACTGATCTAGGCCGACTACCACCACCGTTTCTTGATTTAAATGCGCCAACTTCGGATAAATGTTGAAGCAAATTTGTAAAAAATATGTCACACGGAAGTGCCTGGTTCGGAAATGCTTCCGCATACAAGCGACGTGGCTCATAAGAATTACCATTGGCGTTTCCATACATGAAATGCGTATCTGCCATTTCCGCGTTAGTATAGATATTCCAACAACAACGATAACAATATCGACACATCCAAAAATTCAAACAAATGTTGTTTTATCCACTTCCATAGCAGACCTGATAAATATGATACTGCACTCCTACTCTGCACAAATAGTTTGGCTGCATCTCAAAAAGGGTTGATTTTTGAACCTATGTTTACTAACATTTTTGTTTGTATTGATGAGAACTGTAAGTAGGTATTTTTTAAACACGTTGAATAATTATTTCAAATGATCATAAAATGATATTAAATAATACACGCTGAAGACACATTTGTGCCCATAAATATGGCTTGGTGTCATCTATACTTTTAATTGAGGTTATAATTTGACACAATGAACAGTTTTCAATGCTTGTTTATGTAATTTTACAGTAGCTTAGCAAAAAACTGTAGCATCTGACATAATGCTTTCAGCCATTTTCTATGTAAAAGTTTAAGTGGTGGATCGAATTTTGCAATCACATAAAAATATGCTCAGTTTCATATGAAATGCACCACCCATTAAAAATAAAACTACGTGTTTGAAAATTTGCTAATATAATGTTTTATTATTGCGGATGAAATGATTACTATTTCCATTAATCAAATTGTGGTGTTTGTATACTATCTCTCATCAAGTTGTTGCTTAGAAACAAAACAATATCTACTAAACATTATTTAGTTGCTTGGAGATTTTGTTACATTTTGTGATAGAATTCATGTTTTAAAATGCCTCCAGACAACGTAGAAATTTTAACCACATTTCCGATTTTGATAGAGGTCGAATTATCGGCATGAAAGGAGCTGGACTTTCTTTTCGTGAAATTGGTACAAGGGTAAATCGGGACCACACTACAGTTCCACGAATATGGTCTGCTCGGTCAGAAGAAGGCATTCAGCGACACTGTCCAGCTGGTAGACCTCCACGTAGCAGCAATGTTCGATCGACTTCTTCGAAGAATGGTTACCAGACCGCTTTCAAACAACAAGGTCTGTTGCTGTAGACTGGATGCAAGCTCTTCACCTCCACTTGTCAGTGGCAACAATTTACAGAACAATCTCTTCTTTGGAACTGCGGCCCTACCGTCCATTCCAACGGCTCCCTAACTGCACATCACAAGGCTATTAGGCTCGCTTGGTGTCAAGAGCGGCAGCATTGGAATTAGCAATGGAACGACATTGTCTTCAGTAACGAATCAAGATTTGTTTGTGGGCAAATGGCGGCCGTAGGAAGGTACGTCGATATCGAGGAGAAAGACGAAATCTAGAGTTGGTTGAAAGACGCCATATAGCTTTAACACTTGGAGTTATGGTTTGGGGTGCGATTTGCTTCGGTAGGAGATCACCTCTTGTGTTCGTCCCAGGCACTTTATATGCTCATCGCTATATTCATAATGTCCTGGAACCGGTGTTGGTACCATTCATGCAGACGTTGCCAAACGGTATTTTCCAACAGAATAACGCACGTCCACACAGTGCAATACATTACCAGAACGTACCTCCAACAAGCACAATTGCAAATGTTGCCTTGGCCTGCACGTTCACTGGACTTATCGCCGAACGAACATCTTTGGGACATGATGGGCCGGCGACAAAGATTATTATCAAGAGCTCCTATCAACTTAGACGAACTGAGACACCAACTTGAGGTTATATAGAACAAGATACCCTAGGAGGGGTAATTTTTAATTTTTTTATGGAAACCTGATCATTTCATACGCAATAATGGAACATTATTTTAAAGTTTCAAACCCGCAGCTTTATTTTTAATAGGTGGTGCATTTGATATAAAACGAGGTGTATATTGTTCCCCATGCTTGGGAGGCAAAATGATCGTGAACGGATAATACGTTAGTGATTTGTAGCTGACCAATTGTAGACTCTGACCGACAAAATCTTCATTAATTTAATTCGACATTCGCAGGAACTGCACGTCCATTAGGATAGACTAAATAAAAACGGAAAAAGAATATTCTATACAGTACACGGGCAGTACAAATTTTAGGATTGCATAATCGGATTTCCTCCCATCTTGCTGCTTTATTTTGCTTAATAATTTTACGTTAACGAGGGCATAGTTGTACGGTTTCTTTCTGCAAACTATTCGTCGAAACCCTGCCGTTGTACCCCTAAAGTCAATAGTACAAAATAACCGGGCCATTTCCACTGAAATCTGCGTTAGAATATCGCAATCAGTCGAAGTGCAGTTCAAGCCCATGAATCAGGTGTAACTGCCACTCCGCCCCACAGTCCAATTTCTCCACTGACACACTCTTTTCAGTCAAACTGATATTTCTATTTGTGGAATAGCGGAATGGCCTTCCAAATCTACTATTTGTTTGAGGCTCCTTTCTGTAATTCCAGAGTTCAAATTTGCGCTAGCTATAAATCTCTATACGGTTTCAGGAACGACAGACGACTGTTGTCGGTCTCGGCCGTTTTTCTTCTTAGATTCCATCAATCTGTTACCTTTTTTTGTGGCTTCGATAGCACTAATGGAGAGTAAAATGCATACATGAATCATACAAACTGCATTATTAATCCTGGGATTTCCAAATGGAAATGGATACGTAGTGAATTAATGTTTGGCCCGGCCGGAAGTAAAATACGAAATTAAATATCGACATTATTATTTTGTATTTGGGTTTATTTGTAAAATACATATAACTTTGAACAATTTGATCTGAATATTAAAAACTTCAGTAAATTATCTAGTTAGTACAACCCACTTTTAAATTTATATTTTAATTTTTCTCATTGTTCTTTATTGTAATCCGTTTCATATTGACTAACACATATTTAGGAAAATATAATCACACACGAATTTGTGCCTAGTTCAATGCAAGTTCGATGCATAATGAATTGATTAGTGGGACTTCAGATGTGTCAAACGCAGCTGCTTCATACAGGTTAGTCATGAAACTACTTAGAAACTATTTTGAAATTAATTTAACTTTAGTGAACTTTAATACTTTACACGTGGCACTCTAAAACTGTTTTAGCATAACATTGTGTTATCAACAGAGTTGTTTTAACAGAACAAAACCGTTTTGCAAAATTTCATCACAAAAATTGTTAATCCATTTGCTACAAGTACCTGCGAAAAACTTTAACATTCAACTAAAGACGGATGCGGTTCTTAAGAATTACTTCGAAAAAAGAAACTGTAACACCACCTGAAATCTGATTTGTTCGCTTTTTCTTTTTGGCAGTCCATTTTCGTAATTTCGTACTGATGTGATTTATCCCCTGTCACTTTTCTTTTTATTTCCGCTTCATTTAAACGGCTTTCAGGGGCACCAATCAATCATCAATCGTCACCAGCGGATCCGATGAAACTTTTCTTCTGATCTGATAGATGCCGATACTTTTGTCGTACTAGATTTTGAAATATCTACAAAGATACCGGTTATTGTTTTATTTGCTTTATAACCAGAACATCTCTCAATGTTAAAAGCTAAATGTAATGAATTTTATTGCAGACTATATTTATAGAGCTTATTGAGAAGGTTCGGAAGCAACGTGAATAATATGAATAAGTGTAAAAACAGTTCATATTAACCAAAACTATTATGAACAACTTTGATTATCCAGCCCTACTTACATCTAAACTAAATTTTTCCTAATATACGAGGGCAGCCTTTTAATTTTTAACAAACGACCACTAGGTGGAGCTATTGAGATGTGTGTGTGTGACTATTTTCGTAAAATTTGACATTTGTTGTTGTGAAAACAATGGCAGCCTAAAAATTGGCCGAATAGTTTGTTTACAGTGAGCGTGAATCTATTTTTAAAAAATTGAAGTTTCACGTGATGGTTTTCGTTGGATGATTTTTTACGATTTCAGTAAAGGCCTAACTCAAAACAATGCATAGAATCGCTCGTTCAATTTTTGGTAATGAAGCACCATCAGAAGAGACAGTTT
The DNA here is from genome assembly GCA_014611495.1 of Limonius californicus. Classification (NCBI taxonomy): domain Eukaryota; kingdom Metazoa; phylum Arthropoda; class Insecta; order Coleoptera; family Elateridae; genus Limonius; species Limonius californicus. Next base: position 16,811 of record JABXWE010015205.1, read on the forward strand.
ACAATTGGTTTGCAGAATTTCTACGTGGTCGTGCGTCCGTCAGTGATGAATTTCGTGAGGTCGACCAAAATCGGTTGTTATTCCAAAAAAACATCAATGCTGTGCGTAACATGATTAAAGAAGATCGGCATGTGACTTACAGTGAAATAGAGGCATATCGAAGACTGCAGTACATTCGATTTTGCATGAACATTTAGCTGTGAAAAATATCTGTTCCCGATGAATTCCGGATAATTCGACCGAAGTTCAAAAAAAGGCTCGTGTTAATTGGTGTAAGGAAATGCTCAAAAAACCGAAGAACTGCAAAATCCGTATACAACATCATAACAGGTGATGGAACTTGGATATATTCGTATGAACCAGAAAATAAGCAACAATCCACTGTTCGGGTGTTCCAAGATGAACCGAATCCCACAAAAGTTGTTCGTTCACGAAGAATTTCCAAGAAAATGTTCGCTTGTTTCTTCGGTTGCACTGGACATGTTGCAAACATTCCTTTAGAGAATCAAAGAACAGTTAATGCTGAACGGTACACAACAATTTGTTTGCCAAAAGTCTTCAATGAAATCAGGAAAAACAACAGAAAACGCCGTATCATTCTTCATCATGACAATGGCACCTTTCACACAGCAAGTCAAACAATTGCTTATCTGAAGGAGAAAAACATCGAATTCCTGCCTCATTGCCCGTATTCATCTGATCGCCTAACAGCTTCTTTGTGTTCCCGAATGTCAAACAAAAAATGTGTTGACAGCGATTTCCATCAGCTCAAGAAGCTATTGAAGCCTTCAAAAAACATGTTTCACAGTGAAACAATGTTTCGAGAATTAGTTTGAACGCATGCAAAAGTGTATAAATTTAAAAGCGAATATTTTGGAAAGCAATAAAACAGTGTTACAAAAAAAATTTTCTTTTCTAGTTTTTGTATAAACTTAAATGGCTGCCCTCGTATTTAGTTGCTTTCTGCTGATTTACGTTACACGTATCCACATTTAAAAGTTATAGAAAGCTACTTAACGTGTATTGTTATAGTTTGCCATTATATTTGTTTTTATTATTGTGTTTTAACCGCAGGTTTATTTTGACTACAAAAATAAAACTAATGGAATACGTTTTTGAATAATTACCTCTAGCAGAACCGCTGGTTAGGCGAGTAAGGCATTTATTTATGATTCAAAGTTGAAGCTAAAGTCCCTTGTAATTTTCGCCTTTATACAAACCAGAAACAGTGATAAATGTTGCCCTCTTTTATCAAATAAATCTGAGCCTGGCCTATAGAAATTAAACAAATCTGATTAGGGCGAGGCGTTGATTTAGCAGACGTCGTACCTTTACCGAAGTGTAAGTTTTTACGCGTCCGAAAGCGCCGATTGCGGTTTCCACTAAATTGCATCAACTGCGAAATAAAACCGTGGAAAAGACCGCGTGGATTTGACATTTTAAGACCCGTGGTATTACTGTTATAGAGTTATAGCAATAAGTACGTGAAAAAACACAAACAGAATTGTGCTTCAAACGCCGGAAATATAAACTATAAATCAGCAGGTTTTCGGAAACAAGAAGAGACCCGGAAATTGGAATGACAGATCCGGGAGAGAGCAGGAGTTAATAGACATGGGTCAGAACCAGTCGGCATCGAAGAAATAAGACATCTGACATGACATTTAAGCTTATGTTCGGGGTTACCTCTGAAAACTCGATATCTTTTGTCTTATTAAAGAATCTGAATACTTCACTTTAATCCCGTTTCCTCGGAAAATAAAACGAAACGGGAACGTTAATGTTGTTGAAAAATATTATTCCTGATCCTGATAAAGGGCTTCGTTTAATATGCGTGGGATGAAATATGGTTAAACTTTGCTTAATATGATAGATACCGTGCCCGCCTGCGTAGTAGATTCCTAAAAGTAAATTAGAATTATGTTTAGAAGAAAACCATAAGTTGCTTATAAATTTCGCCGAAAAATCATACATAATTAGCGTTATATTAATTTAATATTTTGTAATTAACGATGTTTATTATATTCTGCTAGAGACAAAGTCTAACCAAGTGGACATTAAACTAACTATAACCGCTAACTACCTTGATGTTACCCAAGTAGAGGCAAGACGCCCTCAAGGCGAACCATTATCGTCTAGAATTTACCATACTTATGTGTCACATACAGAGTGATTCTAAAAATATGAAACACTTGAACTACGTATAGTGAAGATATTTAACTCCTAAATAGCTTAGTACATTTTTTTAAATTCGACATCATTGTGGAGATATGACGCTTAATTTTTTACATCAATTCACCAACATGGAAATAACTTTAAATTTTCGTATAAAATTGTAAAGACGTTTCCTTTGGAAAATAGAATACTAGTTCAAAAGCTGAGGTTAGCGATCTCATTTCGAAATTTTTAAATCAATTTTTTTTATTTTTGGGTCTGAATTCATCCACTACTCAGACACAATTGCACATCGACTGGAAATGAAGAAAATCTATCAAAATCTGACAAGAGAGAAAAAAGTTATTTACATTTTAGTGAACTGATGTAAAAAAAGCCCACTTCCTCAGCAACTATCAATCAATCAACAGCCTTTCCGTCCCACTGTTGGGCATCGGCCTCTTCTCTGCCACGTCTTTCTCCTCAGCGCTAAGATAGAAACACGGGGTACCTACAGTTTAACGTCGAATCCGAGCGACAGAAATGCCAGAGAAGGTTTATAGCATTAAGATCCCACAGTTGCAAGCCGTTTAGGGAAATGTGTGTGGTGGGTTGCAGACAAGATTTTCATAAATCTGCATAGTTCTGCTTAGGTTTCCAACCCAAGCCAGAATCGACGTTTTATTCAGAAAGCGAGCGCTCTACCAACTGAGCTACCACCACAGCAACTATGCCTAATTAAAAAAAATGACTAGGTTAAAGTCGAAAATTACGTTAATATTAAAATTACTTAGTTATTCTCAACATTACCTGAACTATTTAGTCCGAAAAAGGCATTATATTTGACTAGTTAATGTTCATATTTACATGTACAATACAGTTAATATTTGGAAAACCGTTAAAACAAACCTAACTGAACCTAACCTAACCTATTCCAATCCAAACCAACCCAACCTAACCTAACCTATCCCAACCCAACCTAACCTAACCTTATCTATCCCAACTCAACGCAACCCAACCCAACCTAAAATAACCTAACCTAACCTGCCCTACCCTAACCTAACCTTTTTTTGCATTCATACATACTACCATCCCCCCTCCCCGGAACCACTTTCGCATTACTTCAGGGGGTGCGAGCTCCCTTACACACTAGTAATTCATGCAACTTGCACCAGCCGCATTTCACAACCTAATCTACCTTTAGCGGTAAATATATGCTATACAACATAAATTCAGAACGATGAATCAGATCTACCAGAAAACTTGCTGCTCCACAATTAGAGAAAATTTGAAGCAATCCGTTTGTTTACGCCTAATTTAGGAACGTTCAAATCACTTTTAAATTATCCATTCCTGAAAAATAGTTTCCATCCTTACTTATTTAAAGCAGCAATTCCTTTGCTGGTATCGAGTGTGGATGCTAGTATAAAATAATATCCTAGTATCGAAGTATGGAAACTATCAAAGTGTCGGTTACATATAAGTAGTTATAAAAAACACTACCGAAATGATTGGAGGTAATAATACTATCAAAATGCAATATCATGTCTTGTGTAGATCCTATTAGTTTTCACATATAAACAAAAACATGTCAAGATGTCAGAAATGTATAATATATTGTAGGAAATAGTTCCTAATGCTCCCATTTTAGACGCCCCTGGTGCATTTATTAAAACGAAACTTGGTTTTAACCCGCAACCTTGATGAGTGAGGTCTGCACATACAATTTTAAAACATTGGTCCAACGATTACCATAATTACATGCACGAAAGTGATCCGACAAGTCTCACTTTAGAATGCTGTAATTCCGTAACGAAGCATTTTTAGACTAAGTTCAATATGCATTTTTTCCTTGTTTTTGTGTGGAGAACTCTGTCCCAAAGTTTGACTAACTATTTCAGGACTACCCTGTATAAACTACCTTATTGGTAAGTAGGTGTAAAATACGTTCTCTAGTAAACGTTTATTTTAAATACCTAGTTTGTGGAACACCTTAATATTTTATTGCCAATATTTCCCCCCGTTAATCGGAAAGGCTTATATTATCTACTAATATCTCTTCCTTGGGAATTTTAACAAC